>JAQFYJ010000612.1:0-12249 GCA_034694685.1 Isotoma anglicana | reverse complement strand
TGAATCGAATTTGTATCGTTTGAATCGAATTTGTATCGTTTGAATCGAATTTGTATCATTTGAATCGAATTTGTATCGTTTGAATCGAATTTTTATTCGAAATTACTTTGGAAAGAAAATTTAAAAATTTAAATTTTCGCGCTGGAATTTTAATTTTTTTAATTATAATCTTATTTGTATTTTCCATAGACCATATAAACCAAGTTTCATGATGATACACCTTTCCGATGGAAATTAATATTGAAATTTGAATTTTCGCGCCAATGGTTTAATATTTTAAATTTAAACTATCATTTTTGTTTTACCCAAACCCTAAGCTTTTCGGCGATACCCTATTTGTCTATGTTAAAAAATTTCAAGGGTTGTGCCTTAAGATGCCCTCCTTGGGAGTGGTCCTCTGGGGTCCCTATAGGTCATCTAAAGAAAGCGGTGTTGGAGGAGAAACAAATTTTATAAAAAAAATAATTTTTCCCCTATCTTTAACATTGAGTCGAAAATTTGATCTTTTTATTGTGACCTTGGAGGCGGTCCTACAGAGCCTATCTCCGAACTCATGAAAGCGTTTGGGGTCTAGAACATGTGTACCAAGTTTCATCCTAATAATATGTCAAACCGTTCTCGAATAAAGTGGGAGACAGACAGACGGACAGATGGACGCAGTGAAAACCATAAAGAAGCTCCGCTTCTTAATAATCAGCTTAATAATGAAATGTTTGGCGAGAAATGCTAAAACCCATGACATGTATCATAAGCAAACTTTATAATGTCTATCTATAATAAGTTGATTCTGTATATTTGCCATTCGCCCATTTACATTTCGAGTGATACTGGAATTGATAACAAATAAATCCAATTAAAATGTCCTTGATACTTCATTTATTTATTTATCACATTCGACAACTTCATCTTCACACAAAATATCTCCAAACTCTATTCAGCTGATATTTTAAATTATTCAAACTTCCAATTGAAAATACTGAAAATATTTTTAATCTGAAAATTTTAAGTACTAAAATCCATCATGCCACCAAGTAAATCTACGGACATAGAACTTCCCTTAAGTAAAAAGTTAAGGCAAACGTTTTTACAAATCTTAAAATCCAACGGGATAAAAGACGAAGTAGGTTCTATAAAAATGACAGAACCAGCTGCACTAAAAGGTCAACACTTGTCCTCAGCGTCAGTCTATGTTGAAATCAAATTTAAACGCCACTGTACATAACTGATGATTTGGGCAACTTAATTCTAGTGTATTATTCATAGACATATATGTACTAGAACACATCCAGCTACATACATTGTTTAGATCTTCCTCAAGTTTTGTTTTTAGTATGTTAATAGAAGATATAGCACCGCTTATTATAAGTTGGAAATCATCAGCAAAGAAAAAGGTAAGAGAGGTTTTAATATGATCAGGTAGATCGATAATAATAATTATAAACGAAAGACTAGAGAGACTTGCCCCTTGTGGGATTCCACGGAGCGTCTCACCAATTTTGGAATTAGTATGACAATTATTATTTTTAATACAGACAAATTGCAATCTATTAGACATTTATGATTCGATTATTTTAGAATAAGCTTTATACCACTTTATATAGTTTATCAATTAATCAATCAACCAATAAGTATTTTCAAAACTTTAAATAAATAATTTTGACTTTCAATTCGTAATTTTTTTTTAAATATCCAATCTCAGATTTCTGAATCGAATTAGTCATACATAGAAAATAGTAACTTAAAACATACATAAAACATTACAATAAATTCAACTGAATGAGTGGTGCCCGAATTTTACGTTTTAATTTGATTTACACTTTTCACAATTTTAAAGGAAAATTGCAATGCCCTGACAGTAAAAATTCGACTACCGAAGTAGGAAGTTAGGAAATATTAAAGTGAAAACTAAATTTTTAAAACACATAGTAACTATAATAACTATTATAACCATAGTAACTTGGAAGGCTGAACATGGGTTGCCGACAGAAACTTGGAATTCAAATGGTTAATGACCATAGGATGATGGAAAAAACAGTGAAAAATTAAGATTCCCGGAAGAAAAAGTAAGGAAGAAGACGTATCCGGAAAAAAAAGTATGGAAAAATTAATTTTTATTAAATTGTTTAAAACTGAAAAATCACAGTTGAGTCAAAGTTTCACTGTCAAAATATGCCATACATATACACACAGAATCAAATCAAATCTAACTAGTATGCTTATAACATGAGATAAATCAAATTACAATGAGTCTTCAGATATCATACAGTGACACCTCTCAAATAGTCCATAACCCCAATACTACCATACTCCTGGACTTTTTAAATTAATTATTAATTCAATTTTGAAACAATTTGAAATTTTTAATTAATTATTAATTAGATTTTAAATCACTCGGAAATTTTTAATTCATGAATAATTCAAATTACGGAACCAAATTAATTTATTATCCCATCCCTGCAAAATGTAACATTTTATAAAATACCCGGATATTTTACTAACGCCATTAATGACCATAGGACGATGGAAAAAACAGTTAAAAAAGTAAATGGCTTTAAATGTTATTTTATACTATGGTGAACTGTGAATTTGAAAGCTTATAAACCTTGATAAATTTCTGAATTTGCTAAAAATTTCCTACATAATTTGTTTTTCATGCATACATGTGCCCTTAAGATTTATTGTTCCTTATCCTTATTCGTATGTCCATGGATAAGTCTTTTGTAAACTGGGTCATCGGTCAGCTGAGTTAATTGCTTAGTTGAGTTCCCATTTTTACTAAAAGTTAAGCTCCGCTCAAGTGTATATAGGTTAGGGTACCTTGGACATTTGTGTATTTAATTGTTTTGTTGTGAAGAAATTCATTAAAATCCAGAAGAATTTTTTAAAGGCAATTAAAATAGTTAAAAATTCAAAGATGAAATGCTGCAATAGTGAAGAAATAATGTAAATAAAATACACACAACTTTAACCCAAAACTTGTAACTGCATAGAAATTACCTTTTTTAACATTCTCTTTGGATTAAGGTCAACTCAGGCTACCAAATACACACATTACTTCTTAGCCTTGACCTAGTAGATAAATCATTCACAGAAATCGGGAAGTAAACAATTAAAGCAGTTGACCCTTTTCACAAAACTCATGAATTGAAGATTACGGAGCAAAAAGATTAAAAAAGGTATAAAAGCAGTGCACATTTCCCTACATGCATCACTTCGCTTACAGCTTGTAACTTATACCAGTCAGAAAAAATTTAATTTTAAAAATATATAAAATTTTACTGATTTGATATTTTCCGAATTTGAACGGAGAATTTATTGAAAATGTCTCGCCAATTTAGTTTTGTAGTTGTGTTCGCCCTCATCATGGTTATCAGTTTGGCCTTTGTTGCAACTGAGAGAGCTGAGAGGCCGTCCCTTTGGAAGCTGAAGCTGTCTCCAAATGCAACGAAATCCATTCGGCAAGGTCGTGTAAGTAATTTCAAAACTTTAGATAAATAATCTTCACTTTCAATTTGTAATTTAAAAAAATTCAAATCTCAAATTTCTGAATTGAATTAGTCTCACCTAGAAACATTGCCACTTGGAAAATATTTAAACGCGGTTGTACAAATTTAACTGAATAAGTCAGGGCATTTTAAGTTATAATTTAATTTAAGCAGGTAACTTTCTGTTAACCATTTGAATATGTAATATATGGGACATATTAAGCATTTCACAATTTAAAAAGTAAAATTTCAATACCTTGATAATAATAAAAATGCTACTACCAAAGTAGAAAGTTAAAAAATTTTAAAGTGAAAACTAAATTTTAGAAAAACGTATAATTTTGCCATACATTTTTGAGAAATCAATTCAGAAATTTCGAGTTGCATATTTCCAACTCCATTTATAATTATGCGGGTTTTTTAATTTAATTTTTATTTTTTTACAGTGCGAATATCCACCGGCGACTTGCCACAGCAATCTTGAGTGTTGTAGTCGCATATGCAATCACGACAATTCGACGTGCGAATAATTAGCCACTTTTATCCCAACTGTAAAGGAAATCGAGATCGGGTTACCCATAAATTGATCAAGTCCGTGAAGATCTATACAGCATTTGAGTTTTCAAATTTTCAGAATCAATTTACCTTAAAGTTTATTCAAATTCACATTTTAAATAAATAAATAAATGTTTCTGCCTACTGTTTTTTTTATTTGTAAATCACAGCTGGTCTCTCTATCACTCATTTATAAGAATTGGAATTATATACACATAAAATCCTATAAAATGCATGCAAATATGCACTTTAAAATCGTAAATATGTATTTAAACATGCATTTATAACTATTCATTTAGCTTAGATTATAAATTATTTCTCCATATTAAAACGTTAATATAACGTAATCCTGCAGTCACTCATTAAAATTCAAAATTTTAAAAGCATTTGCATCTCATTAAGTCAAAACTAGGCTCAGAAGTGATTTTTTTGTTTAGCTTTGCTGTTACACCTCTCGCGTTTAAAAAATAAATCTCAAATTAAACATGAATTGTCAAAAACAAAATTATTGGTTTCTGAATTTTTTAGGTTAAATTTAAATTCAAGCGGTTGTTCCTCATAACGGATTGATCAATTCTTGCAAGCAAGTGTAAGTGGTGGCTCTGTTATTAAGATGAGTTGTCCTTGTAAACGTTCACATAACTGAAATTTTAACCACACGTGCGGATAGGATTTAGATGTGAAAGACGTCAGAATTTTAAACACCACACTCGACACTTCCTGGTTTTTTACAGTAGATAATTAAACTAAAAAAAGTGTCAAAAAAGGACAAAAGCCAGAAGTAGTTCATTGTATGAAACAATAAGCGCTCGGTCTATTCAAATAAATCCCTTCCCTTTTACATGCCAAAAAAAACCCCGTGTACAATGAAGGAGACATGAATAAAAAAAGGAATAAAATACTAAGGATAACTCATTTATAACGTTATAATTAAGTATATAACCTTTATACAGTTTGACACTAAAAATGTCGCTAGTTACCTTGTAAATACACAAAGTTTTAATGCAAGATGACATTTGAAGAGTGACAATTCCGCACGAGTTAATTGCACACATGTCTCAGCTACAAAGTACCCTAAAACCCGGCCGATAGTCCGCAGACAATACTTTGTCCATTTATGCCACAAAATGCAGTGGTATACTTTGTTTAATTAAAAAATATAAAGTTTTTAAAGCGCATTATTGGCGGGGTTTTAGGGTAATACAATTCATTATATTCTCATTAGTGTTAATTATATGCACTTTAAATATAAGCGATAAATTAACATCTTTTACTACATGATAACAGACGATGGACACTTCAATAAAGGATATTTGATGCTTTACTCTTGTGACTATTGTAATCCCTTTCAACTTTGTGATCTTGATTTGGTTGTTTTGAGTAGGTTTTCCAAGCTTCAAGAATTCAAGACTATATTTTGATTTGATTGAGGATAATTCATTGCATAACTGTAAATTGCCATTATATTTGATGTTTGAAGAAGGTAGTTCAACGTTGGAGATTAAAATGTGATTAAATGAAAACGTATAATAGGCTTATATTGTATAATACACGCATTATACTCGCGGTATTATGACATTTAATGAAACAAATATATGAGACCCTGCAGACAATAAAGCGTTAGAACAACTTTAACACTTTCGCACTTGATCAGTTGACATCAATATAAAACTTACAAAACCAATAATAAAAACACGCCTAAAAATATGCTTTTGGAATTGAAGTTCATTTGAATGACACTAAATGATATCCGTGTTTATAATTACCGCAATGCCTTTCAATATCGGCTTTGTCCAAATTCCTCATTTGTAAGAAAAGTAGCACATCTTAAATGAAACTTCTTGTTGTTTTGTTCTATGCATATTAACTGAACACATTTATGTTAGCATGTGAAATGCATAAGCTCATTTCAATATTCGTGTATATGGAATCATTTCAGTTCTACTTCACCTTTCCTGAACATAAGGTGCATTATTACTTGTTCCTACGAAGACACTTCCCAGTTCCTACATAAAACTCAAGAAGAAAAAGCAGCAGATCATGATGGAAGCTTCTTTAAAAGCTAAATTATTATATTGGTTAAAAATTGTGTGGAATTGGCAGCCAGACGACAACACTACTTGGGTGAAATTCATCAGAAAAACCAATATTGATGGACTCAGACAAGCCACAAAGCCAGAAATTCACATCACATTAAGGTATTTTATACATGATTAAACGTTTATGAACTTGAGATATATTGATTTGACTCTTAAACGACAATTGTTAGACATTTGGAGATGGATGATTTTTAAGGTAAATTTAACAGTTCACAGTAAAGTTGTGATAGTAGTACATGTTGCCAGAAGCAAGAAATAAATGATTCAATTTATAATGAATTTATAGAATGGTTTCGGATTTGTTAATACAGATTAAATGAAGGATGTTTCTTTTTATTTCAACATTTTAAAAATGAAATTTAAAGTTATCTAAATTTAGTCCGACTATCATTTAATTACGACGAGCACTATGACATGATTTCAAAAACATTTTTAAGAAGAAATTTTTTTAATGCAAAATTTGAAAAAAAAACTTGACCATAAAATATTATACATATCCTGCATAATTTATAAAGGTTGCTGTTGGATTTTTCTGTTGCTTCAAATTATTGTTAGTGCTTCTCTCAATTAAACCTA
This sequence comes from Isotoma anglicana, assembly GCA_034694685.1. Lineage (NCBI taxonomy): Eukaryota > Metazoa > Arthropoda > Collembola > Entomobryomorpha > Isotomidae > Isotoma > Isotoma anglicana. The sequence continues at coordinate 5,534 of JAQFYJ010000612.1, read as the reverse complement.
CACAATTTATTTATGATTTGAGTATAAAGTAAAGAATTACTAATCAATCCATAACTCATTTGAAAGTATCACGTTCATAGTTTCGTTTTTTGTTATGAGGGAACTGACGTTTTTAATCATCGCTCACACATCTTTTCGAACTAAAAAATTTGAATGTTTTCAGTATTAATTTAAGTTTGTCATTATTGTATAAATTCAAAAACTATGGTTACCCATATGCACAGTTTTATCTGTATCTTCAAAATCAAAACAAAATCTCCAAGTCTTCCGTGTGTGCGCGTCGGATGACTCCGGAGGAAGGCTGCAATACTTTTCTTTTTTTTTACAACTTAAACCGTCGACGGCCACGGCTTCCATTGTGTTACACCAATAAATATTTCGCGGTTCGCAATGACTTGAGCTTAGTTCCCACCCACAACGCATAATTCTGTACCCTTTTGTATACAAATCAGGACTTTTTGGACACTTGCAGTCCTTCGTATCCCCTTGAAAACCTTGAACTTGACAAAACAATTGGACACTCAGTATCTGGGCGAACAAAAAAAGATTGAGCTTTCCCATGTCTAAGACGTAAATGTTAGCTAGGACCTAGAATCTTATTCTGCAGAAATCCGAATCCCCTTTAGAAAAATAATCAATTGGAATAAATTGACAATGTATAAAAGCAACTCGCGATTTTAATATTTGACCTTATAAAGTTATATAAATTAAGTTAAATGTTTCATTGTTTGCATTTTTTAATCTTAATACAAACGGGTTGGCCTAACTACTCAAACTATTTGTAACAAATCTATTGTTTAAATTTCAAGGATATTTTGGCTCTTTGTCTTTGTTGGAATTTGTTCCTTGGCAGCATACTTAATTGGAGAATCTGTTGCGGAATTTATGAAACATCCCATTTTGTATGCGTTTCCTGATGGCATTTCTGTACAAAATGTACCTTTTCCTGGTATCACCATCACTCCATCTAATCTGCTTCGAATTTCAGACATGAGAAAGGCATGGGGGTAAGTTATTTCATTTTCGGGATAAGGATCCTTGTCAAAAACTGAAGGGCGAGTTACCAAGCTCAATGGAAATTTCAATTACCATTTAATTTTAGTTAATACATTTGCAGAAATAGGGTTGACATAGAAAGCCAATAGTGTAAAATGACCTAAATAAAAATATAGCAGAAGTTTAGGAAATTTTATAAAGGCAGGTAGGTCGAAAAATTAGCTCTTATATACCATTGGGCTACAAAATTAATCTTGTACAACGATCGAAGAAGCTGAATTCGAAAATGAAGCATTTTATCACTTGCGAATTTTATATAGAACCCCAAATTGCTTGCGAATTTTATTGGAATCGGATTTTAAATCACATACAAACTCAATCCAAACAGAATGTTACTATGTTAGGGAACCAAACTTGAGCCGAAGCTTACTGGTATGGCCCTCAAAATATTAGTTTGTTTTGTATAAGATTTTTTGAAATAAAATAAGGACGATTAAATACATGCCTAATATCTATTCTTTTTCAGTCTTTTATAATAAATCATGAAAATGATGTGGATTTCAAAAGCAGATTATACTCAATTAGAAGCTATTTTCAGATAATTCATTTGTTTATTTTTAAATTAAATTAAATTAATAGTAACTATTACTTTAATTTAATTTATATTTATTTTTATATCGATAGTGATAATATCATAATTTTTATGGAAACAGTTTCCATCGGTCCATATGACTCAACCTTTTTCTGGGGCGGATTTGCTAACTATTTCAACGTAATCGTAACTGTAGAACAAGACTAACGGTGCAATTATTGCCACGTACTTGTCGTTGCAGACTCAACGTACTTCATGTAGAAGCGTAAGAAGACTTACGTCATAACGTTGCGGGGAAGATTCAAAATCGCACATCTGCTAACTTCCTATTGTACTTCCATGATAACAAAACGTTCTTATAATTTCTCTAGCTATCGTAATTTTGGTCACATTCTCAAAGGGTTAAACCACTTAATAGCTGTAACAAATAACCACAATAATAATTAATTTTTTGAAATGTAAGAATCCACTCGGACAGTGTATCAAGAATGGAAAAAGCTTCGGAAGACGAGTGGGACCCTGTAGAATCCGGTACCCTTCTTCACTTGTTGGATCACATTTGTGAGTCTGCGGTCAGTTTTCTAAAGGACTATGCAGCAGTTGATCAGCGAAAATCCGTCAAACTCGATGAAATGTTGGAAATGGTAGAGGAAGAGAATCTTACATTGATTGACAACCCTGAACAAAGGATGTACGCCTCAAAAATTTTACCTTTTCTAAGCAGGGTAAAGAATGTACATTAAGTTTATTTACAAATTTCAAAAACAAAGTTGCTATGAAAAGATGAAAACATTCTAATATACAAACTCAAAATGGTTCCATTGTGATTGGCTTTGAATTTGAATAGTTTTAATAGGCAATTTTTGAAGTAGTGAGAGCTACTTTGGGACTTTATAGGACTGCTCTGTCTATCTATCTCTCCGCGCTATTACTTTCGAACATATCAGATGAGATGAGTTCGGATATGCGCCCTGTAGGACTACCCCCAAGGTCACAACAGAAATGTCAAGTATTTGAAAAAATCCTAAAGATAGAAAACAACATTTCTTGATTTGCTTCTACCGCATCAAGGATACTTTACAGATACTATTTTGACAACCAAAAAATCCCAGTATGACCCCTCAAAAGTTCACATTTGACCCCCTAAACGTTCCCATAAGACCCAACAAAAGTTCTCATATGAGCCCCCGAAAGTCCCTATATGACTCCTCAATGAGTGGCACCCATGGTTCGTAGAAAGTATGCGGTGGTAGAAGAGAAGCCACATACAGAAAGAAATGTTTCCCTATTTTTAGGATTGTGTCAAAAATTTGACCTTTTTATTGTGCCGTTGAGGTAGTCGTACAGGGTTGAACTTATCTGTGCTTAGCTGTTAAAAACATGTGTATTAAATTTCATCTCAATATTTCAAGCAGTTCTATAAGTATCGGTGTGACGGACAGAAAGATAGACCGACATACGAAAGCAAAACCATAAAGCAACTTTCATTCCTAATAACAGGCGATGGTCAACTGTTCCAGCATCCTTATAGCGTGCCGCTGGCAACGGTCACACGAGTCATGCCAACAGCTATTTTCAACCGAACACACTGATGTTGGAACTGGATGTGCTTTTAACAAAATTCCCAATGATGTTCTCATCAGGTTGTTATTTAATAACCTTAAATGCATTCATACAATACCAGTGTCCAGTTAAAGTTTTAAAGCATGCATATTTGTATAACATCCTCTGTAATTAGGGGGAGGAGCTTATTGCTAAATCTGCACAAGCATAATTTTACCAAAGAGGAACTTAAGACCTGGAATGATTGGGATATCGAAAAAGATAGTGGACTTCATGGCAGAAAAGTTGATCGTGGACAAAAGGGAAAAATCATTCCAAAGCGACAAAATGCGGCAGGACTTGAAAATGGATTATCATTGCTTCTTCAGTTTCCAGAAAAAGAAGATGAACTCGGTTGTCCCGTTGTTGATGGAACAGCTTTCCTGGTACATTTCAAATAATACATGTATAACATAAACAAGCTGAACTCTTTGCTTTGGTTTGATTAATGTCATACATAAATGCAAACATTAATAAGTAGAAATTTGAGCAAAATATCTATAGCAATCATTCATGCATAGTATGTTGTATGGGTTCTAGTGAAGCACAATTGTTCAGATGACACAAACTCCATAGATTAGCAAGTTCCATATGATTCTTGACACCCTATAACCTTTCAAATGTCAGATTTTGTCTTGCTATGACTTTTACGGGTTTGGGTTTTTAGAGTACCATGCGAGACTTTTGAGGGTCTTATTAGCTCTTTGGGACGTTTTTGTCGGTCATATCAGTTCTAAAGGGAAGCTGTGGGTGTCATTCCAGTTATATGGGTGCATTTGACGGAAATGTTCATTTGGTTACTTTTTGAGGGTCAATTCGGGTCATATAGACAAGTTTGGTTAGTCATGTAGCATCATACAGTTACGTTTTTGAGGGTTATATATAGATGTGGTTGTGCAAGCCAAAATGTTTATTTACTAGACTTCTTCGATAGATGTTTAATCCTTCCTCAAGTAACTATGGGGACGCTAACCTAAGTTTTCTAACCTATGTTGAATTAGGTTAGCGACCCCATAGTTACTTCTTAAAAAATTCCCTGCAGGTAATTGAAGTCGGATCAAACAATTTGAACCAGGAATGTGTAGACAATTTAATTACTTTACCAATGAGTTATAATGCGTTTCCGTTTGTAAGATATACGGAAAGTTATATCAATTTGTGCAAAACAAATTTAACATGGGATTCCTGGACCTACACTTAATCTTGAAGAACCCTGTGAAATTCTGGTCTGCCTATAACTAGCTCTCTGCTACTAAAGGTGTCAGAAAATCAAACAGTATAGAAGAAAAAGTTACAAAATTGAAACTTATTATCAGAATTCCTACTTTACATGCCAAATTAACGAAGGAAACATTGTTAGCCAACGGACAGCATAACACTCTTGATATAAAATGATACTACTTTCTGTGCAAAATAAATAGTGAAGTGTATTTGTATTAAGGTGACCGATAGAGAGAATACACAAAAACTTCATAGATTACAATAATGGTATTTATTAAGGAGCGTCAGCTCATTTATGGTTTTCACTGCGTCTATCTGTCTGGTGTCTGTCCGTCTGTCTGTCCGTCCGTCCGTCTCCCACTTTATTCGAGAACCGTTTGACCTATCGGGATGAAACTTTGTACACATATTCTAGACCTCCATAGCTTGGATAAGTTCAAAGATGGGCCCTGTAGGACCGCCCCCAAGGTCACAATAAAAAGGTCAAATTTCTGACCCAATGTTAAAGATAGGGAAAAAAATTTTTTTTTCGTAATTCCTTTTCCTCCACCACCGCATGCTTTCTATGAAGCATATGCACCCAAATAAAACCCAAAGGGACCTTAAAAAACCTAACCACACCCCCAACAGAAGGGTACTTAAGGGTACTTCCTTCTCCTCCACCACCGCATGCTTTCTATGAAGCATAGGCACCCTAATAAAATAGAAAGGGACCTTCAAAAACCTAACCACACCCCCAACAGGGGAAAATGAGATTATGCATTTAAATTTTAAGGGTACGTAAGGGTACTTAGGGGTACTTAAGAGTACGTAAGGGTACTTAAGGGTACTTAAGGTTTACTTAAGGGTACTTAAAGGTACTTCAGGGTACTTCAGGGTACTTAAGGGTACTGAAGGGTACTGAAGGGTACTGAAGGGTACTTAAAGGTACTTAAGGGTACTTAAGGGTACTTAAGGGTACTTAAAGGTACTTAAGGGTACTTAAGGGTACTTAAAGGTACTTAGGGGTACTTAAAGGTACTTAAGGGTACTTAAGGGCACGTGAGGGTACTTAAGGGTACTTAAGGGCACGTGAGGGTACTTAAGGGTACTTAAGGGCACGTGAGGGTACTTAAGGGTACTT
>JAQFYJ010000611.1:0-12263 GCA_034694685.1 Isotoma anglicana | reverse complement strand
CTAAGGGAAGAATAAAGCGTTTATATGCTTGTGACCTTTTTTAATAAAAATATAATGAGAGATGAGATGGATGAGACAGAGGTTGAAAACCTCTTTATGAAATATAAAAGGTATGAGTTGTCTTTGGTTTAGTAATGATCACACACACAACATCACGTTGAATTCTTCTGAGAGACTGAGCCTGGCTGGTTGCTGTTGTGATTATATAATGTGATGTGAGATGAGCTAAATAAGATGGATTTTGTGCTCCTTGATCTCTTAAATTCTAAACTGTCAATCTGAACCTGAAGAAAAAGAGTCTCCTGTCTTCTTATGAATTTATTTCTGGCTCGGAGCAATAACTTTCTCATCCATCCTTATTCCTTATGTTTTAACTTATTACAGATCCCTAGATGATAAAATGCGTTTGCTTTTTTTACTTTCTCAAATGTGTCAAGGTGGATTGTGAATAAGTATACATAGATTGCTTTGAACACGTGGAACCAGTCATCAATTGACTTCTCGGCGAGATTAAAGTTTTATAAAAGTAATGCATACGCAGCCAAAGCCAAGATTTTTATAATCCTTTGAACCTCATTGTCTGGAGATAAGCGGGAGGCTAGGTGTGTATCGCCATTCTTTGATATGAAATTACGGTTTTAATTAGAAAGGAAAAGATTACACATCGGTTTCGACTCAGAAATCTTTAAATCTTTATTATCAAGAGGTACAATACATAATTATATAACGAATATAGCTATTTGATTTTATATCATTCGGAAGAACTCTTAATTTTAATCAGCCATTTATAATTCAGCTTAAAAATCATGTAGATTTAATACAGGGATAATTTATCGTACAAGTATTGTCGTACAGCTTATTTAGTCTAGGTAATAATAACAACGTACTTTTGTAATAATGCATCTGTTGAATCATAATTCAAATCTTGCATGCACTTAAGCACTATTTATGACTGCTTTATAGACTTAAATTGGTTTTTTATTCCGATGTGAAACTTCCTACTACTGGTAATTATTTGTTTATTTGTGCACTGCAACATATCATATTTATGATTGGCAAAAAATAACAGAAAAAAATAATATGCAAAATGATCGCCGATATGACCTTTGATACCTAAACCTATTATACACATTCACTCATTCATTCTACTGACAAACAACAACTTAAAATTATTACCACGATTTGTAATGAATTTTTCCGATTGTATAACTCTATAATAATATGACGTAAAATTGATAAAACTGAACTAAAATCTTGCTTTTAAAAACGTACAACTACGTTAACCTATTTATATGTATATAGTTGAATTGAAAACTAAACAATTAAGTTCATTTGACTCGTAGCGTACGTTGCTTATTCATATTGGTAAGCATAAGGGATATGTAAGAAGTTAGTAAATCGTCCATTTTGTATCCGAGTGAGGTTTCACAAAGGAGTTTGGAACCCCTTACTAAGTTTCCTATTGTCATGTGGAAGTAGGTGTTTCCAGATGACCAGTTGGAAATCTTGGTGAAGGGATGGGTAACCAACAGTTCCTATAAAATACAATTTAAGCAAATTAAATTTTTTTTTTCATTTATTAAAATATCTCTCGCTAAAGTGATTATGTATCTCATTTTGAATGATTTAAAAATATAAATGAGAAACTTACCTTTGTCTGTGGGTGTATTAAACTAACGCCTTGCTTGTTAATTGCAATTAGAAGTAATTCAGGATAACTTGGATCTGTTGTTTGTTTCACTTCGAAAAATGCTGAACCGAAAGTTGGCCAGCGGTAGATTATCTTGAGGAAGTTAACTTTTCCATCGTCTGAACTCATTCCTAAATTAAACAAAAACTTAAAAATCATAAATCTATAAAACAATGAGAAAAATTATCGTAGTGATTAAATGCATACCAGCATCTTGGTTATACGCAGCAACAATTGATCGCTTCCAATCGTTGGTACTTTGTAATTTTGCCAAATCTGGTGGAATCAGTTCTCGAATCATTTGCCTAAAATTTACAATATGCTTAAGTTTATTTCAATATATGACTAAAATGATTAAAATGTTAAATCTAATTGTTTCGTATGGCTTACGGAATTTGTTGTAGTTCTTGCTTGCTATCTCCAAATCGTACACGATATATGAGAGCTCCTAATTTAGCAGATTCTTCCTTACCGCATTTGTGATACCCTATAAAAGCAAAGTAGGTAAAGCCAATGTCTTATTAAAAGTTCTATACAATTTATAAAAACTTTATTACACTGAATGTAAATCATACCTCTTAAGTATTTAGGAAGTTCTTGATGATAGTGGAATATCAAATCGGCCATTCTATCCTTCCCAGGAACCGTGTTACTCCACAACTTTCTCATAAAGAACACTTGATATGTGAACTGAGGTATTGTGCCTACAGAAAATAATTAAATGGAATTTACTAAGAAAATGTATCAAAAGTTTATAATGAAATTTTAGAGTTAATAATGTTCTTACCATCTCTGGATGGCCTGGCCCGTTTGATCCAGTCAGTAAGATGCCTGACGAAATCGAAAAAGAAATCTCCCTCTGGAACTGAAATGACTTTATCAGCAATTTTGACAAAAAGACTAAAGCCTTCAGCAGACCTAAGGGTCAGTCTTTCTGCAATATTTGCACAAAACTCTTTGGCTCTTGTGGACGAATCAACTTCAAAAGCTTCATCGGTATCATCTGGGAAATAAACTTTGTGGAATATCTGTGTGGTTTTATGTTGTATAGCTTCAACCTCAACTTGATGTGGGGGATATTTCCTTTGACCAACTTTCAAAGTTTTTTGTAGCCTTTGAAGACAATCTTGTGCTATTGGGTGTCTTCTTGTTCTGAGGAATTGCGTTAGTTCTTTAAGTAATGTTTGTGAACATGCAAAAAGTCCTGTGGCGAGCCACATCAGTTCCCAACCCCTTTCCTCGCTGAATTTATTCCTGTTATCTGTTAACTGTTTCATAATCTGGCAATAAACTTCATCGCGAAGAATCTCTTGTTTTAAAGGGGGGTCAAATATCTGGTCAGTCAATTCATTTCCGATTTTTGACCTTTTATGGGGTATGTCCCCCATGTATTTTAACGTCGAGGTGAATATGAAACCTGCATCTTCAACAAGACCTTCTTTATTTTGCAGTTTCTTTAACAAAGGTAAGCGAATGGGCTCTCTGGAATGACGCCATAACTCATCGCGTCCTGCTCTACGGGCTGAGGATAGGGTAAGCGTTTTGGAAATTGTTCGCTTGGGTGGAGGGCGGAAATGCTCGATGGAATATTCTTCAAGCGTATGGGGCTTCTCTTTGAGCGTATCTACACCATTTGTGTAGGCATGGGCAAATCTTCGACCTCCGTCTTCCGTTTTGAATAATTCTAGAATATCCGGAGGGGGCTTTGTGGTTGTTGGTAAGACGTAGACTGTTTCGGATGGGAAGTCACCTTTGTCCGCCGTTCGTTCACATCTAATTATATTAAGTTTGTTAATTGATATGTTAGATTGAGTGGGAGAATTTAGAAAAACACTTAGGTATAGTTAATTTAATTAAACAATCATACCTTCCTACACTCCAACCGGAAGTCATCACAGTTTCACCACAATTCTCATCTTCCAAAATGATCAAATCACCCTTGAGGAAATTAAGAAAACTGGAGCCTTCATCTATAAAAATTTCAAAAATTATCATTCAATCTTCCTAATATTCTTAGCTTAAAAAGAACTACCGATACTTTTGGAATTTAACTCACTCGGAGGCTTGTAGTCTTGCATAGCAATAACGTAGTTTGATCTCCGCTTTAGTCCATCTAGAAAAAAGTCAACTAAGTCTTTGATATCTTCGGAGTTAGGACTTTGGAAGGTGAATTCTTCTCCTATTCTAATTGTTGAAAGGGTAAATGTGTTTCCGAAGATTTTATCGCTTTTTTCAGCTCTGATATGTGTAATTTCAGGGAAAGACAACTCAAGAAGAACTTGCTCCTGGTCATCTACAACGTAAATGCCAGTCCAGTTGATGGCAAGGATCACATCATTTTTAGGTAAGTTTGGACCAGAATAACGGAAAGCTTCGTAGAATCGTGAAAACAAAAGGGGCCATTTGAATTTTGCATAGGCCACAATATCTTCTTTTACTCTTAGCAACTCCATTCGATCTTTGCTTAAGCCACTCTATAATTTTAAAAAGCAGCAATGATTACTATTGATTAGACGAATAGGCTATTTTTTTATATGAAGCGTTTGTTTTAAAATTCTTACCCGTCTGAAAGAATTTCCCACAATCTGAGCCCATTTCTCAACCGACTTATCTGAAGCGTTAAGACTGAAATCTGGGATGTAACTTGTGATAGCAGCATTGAGCTTGTCTACAACTAGATCAGCTCCATGGTCAACATAATACTGCTGTGCTGCAATCATCCCTAAGTCTTCTTCTTTATCGCATCGATACTCTCCGAATTTTATACCCCTAACCACTTGTTGGTAAATTAGATTTGTTGCTACTGCATCTTCACTTGGGTCATGCCATGGAGAGAAGATTTCCTATTTTTAAATTAAAAATAGTATTAGCATCCTGTGACATTTTTATGAGGTTTTTGTTTTTTAAATGAATCCTGCAGGGCTCTTACTTTCCTGAAGAATAATCTCCAAGGTGCATTTCGTTCTTGAGCTCCTTGTTCTTTTGCATATTGTTCGCATTGTGAAATAGCATCCATTACGTGCTCATTCCCACTTCCTAGTGATGAAACCTGTAAATTTAAAATTAAATCGAAATGTTTAATATATCATTCATTAACAAAAGCATAAAAATAAATAAATTAACTAATTTAGATTAAATTACCTTGTCAAATAAGGCTATGTATAAACTAAAACCAAATTGGTCTTTTAATCCAATCTTATCTGCAAGTTGATTACAAAGTTCTTTGGAAGTTGTTGCAGAATCTGCCAGAAGATTCTTTGTATTGCCGTCCATAAAGGTTATGGGTAGAATTATTGGTTTCTTCGATTTTGTTGCCTAACATAAAATGTTCAATTAGTAATTGTACCTAATACAAGAACTTTCACCTTTTACTTCGAATTAGTCACTAAATTATAATTCCATGAATAAGTTAAAATTACCTGCAGTTCCAGCCAACTAGGTGGCTGATTTCTCGTCCCATTGTTGAAAGTTCTCTTTAAACGCTCCTCACAATAAGGAGCATACCCTGGAGGACCTTCGCGAATGAATGCCCTAAGATATTTTACAAATCTTTCTGATGGAGCAAAGCAACCAACACAAAGCGATAAAAGAATCCATCCACGAGCATGAGAAGATTTTGAAGGATTATTCGTCAACTGTTTACAAATTTGACAATAAATTTCATCCCGAAGTTCTGCTCGAAGGATTCCATGTCCAATTATAAAATGAAGTTTTTCTAGATTGGAAGTAGGCCTAGATTCCAACCATGATTGGTATGAATCTGCGGCTATATCGTCTCCTTCCAAACGTCTTCGAACATCTTCACCCAACTTGTTTTTTCTTTTTAAGGTGAGAGACACCAATTTGTGACGAATGGATCGGGGCTTTTGTTTTATATTGTAGCCATCCTAAAAAATACATTACATTGTATTTCAAATTACATGAATTAAGATATGAAAACATGAGTCAATTTCAATTTAAAACAAAAGAAAGGCATAAGTATGAATTGTTAGCCTGGAATTGTCTTACCACGTTATCCAATCCAAGATCTTGAAACTCCTTAGAGCGTGCGAAATTCCTTCCCAGAGTAGCAGTGACTTTTGACATAACGGAAGTCGTATCCCTTTCCATAGAATGATACCGAGGCTCAGGAAGATCCCCCATAAACCTCAAAATGGTAATCCAAAGAGCTTGAGCGGCTAACTGATCCGCAGGCGTAACAAGAGGTAGAAGTGAGGCTTTCAAAGGTCTCCTGGAGTATTGATGGTTGACATTTCCAGTAAAATATGTCGCAGCAAACTTTTGAAATTTAAATTCAGACAAGTCTTCCATATCTCTTGGAATTTCCGGAGCAGCATAAATCTCTTCATCTGCTTTTGGAGGGTTTGGCAAGTCTCTAAAGGCACTTGGAGGGGCAGCTTCTGAAGCGTTATCCGGAAGGAAGTCAAACATAGCTTCTACTAGCTTGGAATCATCTACCGGCTCATCTTGCTTTCTTGCAGCGTTTTCAATTGCCATTTTCTTCTTATCTATCATAATTCGTTCTTCACGGTCAATTTCCCTTTCTTTCATTTGAAGGGCTAATAATCTCTCTCTGTAGTTCTTTTCTGCAATTTCTTTGTATCTTTTGTTTCCTTGCTTTTTCAATTCTCGTTCTTCTTGGTCTCGAATTCTTAACGCTTCGATTTTACCTCTTTGTTCAAACTGTGAATATATGACATTTAAATGTTTTAGAATTTTTGGCATATTGTGCTCATAAAGTAAAATTTGGAACTGTAAAAATTTTTACAATACCTTCATTCTTTTGAAATGCTTTTGTGCAATCATTCTTCGAATATGTGACTGGATTTTAATTGCTGCCCATCGCTTTCCTCTTACATGTCTTCGGACAAGGTAACCCCGACATACAGCCTGCAATTATATATTTACATTTTATTTATAAGTAAAAAATCGTAAAACGATCTGCCTGTGGAATAAAAAACGTTTTGAGCTCAAAGATAATTTGTGCATACCTGAAGTCCTACAACATGACCCCTTAGGTGCTTAAACCGATGAGCCAAAACTCTCGAACGGATTAAAGCTTGAAGTCTCATATACCCATTTCTCATTTTCTGATACCTTCTTCTCTGTAAATAGCCTCTGACATTCTTCTGTACAATCACAGCAGCAACTCTCATCTTCAAGAATCGTTTTCTGTAATACCAACCCTTGATGTTTCGTTGGAGGATAAGAATCTTCTTCGTCAACACACGATCTCTCTCCTGTTCCAGGAAAAGATCATGAGCATCTTTTAAAAACACTTTTGTCTTTCCCAACTGATAGTCCGACTTTCCTAAAACAGCTTGACAAATTCTGGATGCAGCAGCCCTACAGTCTGTCTTATGAGCTGGAGGAATTCCACTGATGAGGAATCGATATCTTTCAACAAACTCTCGGAAAGTGTGACGAATAGGATATCCAGCTCGACGAATACGGATAGTTTCCATCATTCCAGAATACCTAAGCTGACGACAACAAAGTTCACGATCGAAAACCATTGGCTTCTTCAATTCATTAGGTTTGATACATCTGACAAAGAATGGGGCGCAATTGCTCAGAGTTTTCATAAGGGAATCTAATGACTTTTTAAACTGAGAGGAGAGAGTTGGAGCTCTTTTCCTTGTATCATTTCCCATAGCGATGTCATCATGGAACAACATTTGGATGAATTTATTTTGTGATATTTCGATTAATCCTAGTAAATCAGCACTGAAAGAATCCCTATTCTTTTCCAAGAATCCTCTAACATCGTAAAATACCACTCCAGCAAAGTGATTAAATCCGAAAGATGCATTGATATCTGACTTTGGTTTTAGGTAATTCTTGTTAGAAGAATGGGTTTTGTGTAGCTTTGCTAACATAGTTGTATCAGTTCCCTTTGGAAATTTGGACTCTTCATCAACTAAGCTCATGATATTTAGGGATTTGATTGCTATCAAATCAAGGGCTTCTTGGTTATCGATGAATTCAATATGCTTCCAAGATATTCCCTCCAAGTTGTACTCTTCTTGCTCGAGTTTGAAAATATGACGGACGAAAAATTGTTGCAAGTTTTCATTAGCGTAGTTGATACAGAATTGTTCGAAACTGTTATTTTCAAAATTTTCAAATCCAAAGATATCCAAGACTCCTATGGATGAATGGGTTCCAGCACGAGGGTGAAAGATTGCTGCGTTAATTTTGCTCACAATCCATACGAACATTCTGCCGTAGATTCCTTTTGCAAAAGCGTCTCGAACGTCTACTGCTTGTTCGCGGGACATTGTTGAAACGACGGTTTCACCGTGGGCGAAGATTGTTTTCGTGGTTAGGGCTTCGATAAGAGATTTCCGGTTTACCCCGAGAAGATTTGCTGCTGGTTCGACATGTGTTGCATCGGATATTTCTGTTGCGTCCAGGTTATCTGCAAGAGAATAAAAATAATTTAATAACATTTTCGAAAAGAAGTAATTTCTTTTAAAAAATCTGATTTAACTTACTTATGACAGCTGCTTTAGTCTTAATATTTCCTAAATGAAGCAACGCTGCAAGAATTTTAAGAACTTCCCAAATTTCAGCATCAGAAAACATTAACACTTTCATAGCCGATCGGATATCAGCGAATTCCGCGTTATCATCTCGGCCATCGCAACTGATACAACCTCCCCCAGTCAAATATCTATAATTGTTAGCTTCAAGAAGGTGTAATTTATTTTTTTCTTCTTTATTTAATCCAGCTAACATGCAGTAGAATATATGGTAATTTCTTTCATCGTTATTTTGTGAAACTATTCTTGACTTTTCAAGTAGATACTGTTCAATCTTAGCCCCTTCAATGACCCCTGACTTGCTGAAGTTGATATCGATGTATTTACCGAAACGAGATGAATTATCATTCCTTATTGTTTTGGCATTTCCGAAAGCTGTAAAAAGCCATAAAATATTATTTCATCTCATTTTCTTCCATTTCCGTCTACAAAATTTTCTTAAATTGAAAATGGTAGTTTTACCTTCCAGAATCGGATTAGCTTCTAAAATCTGCTGCTCAATCCAAGAATGCTTTCCACTAATTGCTGCTAAATATTGCAAAATCAGCTTGGTACTTTCCGTTTTTCCAGCCCCACTTTCACCACTAATGACAATACATTGATCTTGACCATATCGTTTCATATTTCCATAACTGTTGTCACCAATGGCAAAAATGTGTGGGGGAAGCTCTCCAATCTTTTTATCTTTGTACAATTTTATCTGCTCTGCAGTATAAATGGGCAAAATCTGGTAGGGATTAACGGCCACGAGGATTGACCCAGTGTAAGTCTATTGCAAGAGGAAAAAAACAAGCAAATTAATCAATTTTTATTTAAATGCATTTTTATCATTATTTTGCACAACGATTTGTATATAAATCGTTAAAAAACCATCCATAAGCCCAGTTTCTAGTTCTAGGTAGGATTATTCTATTACAAATAAAAATTCTATACACACGCAAAAGTTATTATCTCATCATAATAACTTCTTGAGAAAACATCTTCACGGTGTAAACAAGCTTTATATTGAAAATTAATTTGAAGAATGTTGAGAACCGCAACTCATATTAAAAATCCATCATAATTTACAACAACAAAAAACATCAGTCTCAAGCTCCTTAGTATAGAAACTAATCAGTTTGTGCATATATTGATATTTACATTTTAACGTTCATGAGTAAATCTTCGTACTGAAGGTTCAGGATGAGATTTAGGCTTTATTAGCTTTTAGTGAGCATACATAATTAAATAATAAAACAGTTTTCTCACATAAATGAGGTTCTCATTGTATCGGATGAGGAGATTGCGAAGAATGCCAGCTTCGTGAAGATCGCCTAAGGAAATCATGTCTTCGACTCCTTGAATGGATGTTGGGTGCATCGCCTTGATGCGTCTCTCTGGCGTGAGCCATATTTCCTATACACAATACACACATTTAGATTATCATCATAAATGTAATCAGTTATACAAATAGTTAATGAATTTTACTATTTACTGAGAAAATTTGCAATTTTCCATGTTTACACATGCACGAATTCTCTATTTCGCATTTATCAAACCCAGATTTTTGAGAAAAGGATTTGGGATTATTGAAAAATGTAATGAAAGTTAGTAATTTATCTTTTGCTTTTCCATTTTCCCCTGTGTATAAGCAATTGATACGTTCATAAACCACAGTTTATGATTATTACTGTCAAAATTGTCAATTGTCATCAGTTCGTAGGTGAATTAGTAGAGAAATTCACTTTTAAGCTCTTTTCAACCATTTATCTTTTATTACTTGGAGAGATGACAAACGATTGATGTAAATTAGGGGCTCATTTTAGCTAAATTACCTACATTTCAATTCATCCTTAGAAAATGTCATTTTAATTTCTTTGTTATAACAAAACTGTCTTATGTTAAAGAGTGCGTCGATTTCTCTAGAGTCTAGAGGAAAATAATCACAATGGAATTGCATATAGACTGATATTTTGAGATTTTTTGTATTGGATGCAAATAACTGTTGATTGTCATCAATTTACTGTCATATAATATATAAGGCATAGACATGACTGATGACATGACTTGATAAGTTTCATTTTACGAGAAATACAAGCTGCATTTTCCCAGGGTGTTTATGTGACATTTTGTGACAGTTTCTTTTTTACAAGGATAAGCTTCATTGACAAGTTGAATGACATGCAACGTGATAGTTTTCTACACACATTTTTAGATTGATAAGATGTTAGGGTTTTTGCCGGTTGTATGCATGTCTTGTTATCATTCGAGTCATTATTGGAAATTAGACGTAGAAAACTGAAATTGGTGAATGATTTTTTAAGACTGTAAGATTACAGATTGATAGATGTAGATATACTCCAGCAGTAAAAAATGTTTGTACTATTTCATCGAAAAGTTCATTATCCATGTACAAATTACGTACATTATTCATTCCCCATTAAGTTTCAATTTTCTTCAATAAAATATCACCATAAGTTGTAATAACTGCATCAAACAGTTTATATTTATTCTCATCGTACGTAATAATTACTAATACTTGTGGTAAAGGTAATTTTGGACTACACATACGAATAAATTGCCCAAATTACAATAATATCACATCGCCAGGACATGACTAAACGATAACTGCAAATACACTAGGTGTGCAATACTGTAATCTCATGTTACGTATCATTCAATCCATATTCGTTGGTAATGTATTGATAACGGGAAACTATTTGGATGATTTCATAAACCACATGTTGTTTCATTAGCGGTTGTATTGTCAGTTTTGATGATAAATTGTCAATTACATATTGAAGCATTTACCAAGGATTTCATACTATTTTCTGTATGTGTCTGTTAGTCTGAAGGGTTTTGTCATTGTCACTTTATTTTGTACAGATGGAATATTATTTTCCATTGGAATTTCGCACTTGATGAATTCCTTTAATCTAACATTAACTTATCATTATAATATTTCATTCACTTAATTTTTTATTGCATTACTCACCTTGCCATCATCATCTCGGACTTGAATCCTACGACCCTCAGCTGAAACGACTTTAGCTCCGATGGCCACATCGAACTCACGGCTCGAGACTGGTTCGATCCAAATATAATCCCCCTGAAAAGTAAAGAAACCAAAAAAATTGTTTTTTAAAAATATGATTTTTAATGGAAATGTTCGAAATTATTAAATTACAAACCACTTATTATGCTTAGCTGATCTCGTGGTGTAAATAAATATTTACCAAAATAAAAACTTGTTTATTTTCAAGCTCTTTGTTGGCTATCTCTGGATCTACAAATTGCCTTGCCATTTTTAATCCAACTGTTTAATAGCACTTATTAATTGTCCTAAAACACTTTTTCTTCTATAAAAGTATAAAATCTAATAGAAAAGTTAGCCCCACTTATTTTCTACTTCACAATATAAACTACAAAATGCTCTATCGACTTTTCATGACCTTCCTACATTTTTTTCATATAAAAATGACGGAAGGTTACAGACGTGGACCCGGTGACAAGGCTTAGGTCCATATTAAAAGTGATTCTTTGATTTTGCAATAATGACGTGAGTTGTCCATTTTCATCCATACCGTTATCGTTATCAGTATTACTGTTGTAAATGCTTACGCTAAGTATAAAGCAAGTGAAATTTCTCATCGAGAATTTTTTATCAATTGTGATACTTTTGATATGATAAGGTCATACCGTTTGCATATTAATGAAATAAAACACGAAAGTATGTCTATCGTGCATCATGGAATGAAATTGACATGATGCTAATTTATTAGGAATAACTAGGTTTTCAAAGTTATTCCAGCTATCAGTCAGTTTTAATCACCGTCCCTTTCGGTGTCATGACCAGAGTTAACTATACAATACATTGTAATGTATTATCAATTAAAAAACTATACTAACTTATACATTTCCAACTTCATTTCAAAAGTTTTAAGTAACAATGCGTGCATGATTCTTTTATTTTAAGTACTTATCGTTGGTTACTACAGAATAAGCATACGCATATTTTTGATAACCATAATCCTTTTAATTGCTTTGAT
>JAQFYJ010000610.1:0-12264 GCA_034694685.1 Isotoma anglicana | reverse complement strand
ATAAAACAGAAACGTTGAAGTAAAAAATATTACAGTAGAAGCAGTCAAACTTACTATTGTTCATTTCTTTTCTTACATTCAATTTAAATACTTTACATACCTAATTGATTTTCTACGTGCTTTACAAATTACAACATAAATTCATCGTCATATTAAAATAAAAAAATAAGTAAAGAACTTAAAAATTACTATACTAATAATTTATCACTAATTGAATATAATAAGTATGATTTGATGGCTCAACCAGTGTTTGCTGACTGTATTGAACCTATAAAGCATAAATGAAATTTATATATTATGAGTTGTTAAATTTTACTTGGAGTGTTTCTTGAAGCCATAAAAGAATTTATAATTAGAAAAATAGCAGTAAGCAATTAAATTTGCATTGAAAGTTGGTTACATGTGTGGATAATGATGATAATAACTTTAAACTAATGGTACGAGACATAAGTTGCATAAAAGACCGGCTGTATATTACTTAAACCAATAGCGAACTGATACTGCTAGAGAACTAATTCTTAGCAGGCCATAAGATCTTTAATCAAACACGGGTTTAGAGATTTATAATAATAATGCACAAAGAAATCGTCTGCAAGAATGTTTTTTAAGAATTTTTGAGCAAAAAATGTATAAATAATTACATTTAAACACGTATTTTTGCATATTATATTAAGTAAACAACAGTGAAAAAACTGAATTTAAAATGTAAATTCATGCATCACTATCACAGTATTATTAAAAGTGCTATACTTGTGTAGTTGTGTATATTTAATCTTCATTGCTGGAGTAAATTTTACATTTAAATTCCACCCAATACGATAATATATCGAGTAATCAAATGTAATAAATTCTAGTTATAAGTACACCCCAAAATTTATAAATACTAAGGATCGATAGCAAAAATTGTACAGCAATATAAATCAGCTTACCCAATTTCATATAAATACAAAATATAAAAATTCATAATATACGTCGGATTCAAATTGATTTAATGTGTTGTGATGTGAAGTTAATGAAGGAGTGTTAGTAGAATTTGTAAAGTAAACAAAAACAGATAAACGCACTAACCAGACGTAGTATTTACTAAAGTCTAATTAGCAGTATTTAAAAAAATATCTACGAATATGAAATTATGAATGTAATATATTATAGCACAGCACAGCCAACAGTTTCGTTAGCTAGCCGTTATTAATGTGTAATGTTCCATAAATAATTAAATTGTCTGGTGTTCATAAACAAAACCCTAGCTCATAAACTATTATATTACCTATTCTCTGGATTTTGTGTTCAGAATGATAATTACATTCCGTGAAAGAAACTAAAAATTAACGTATCAATTATCTTTTATAACCAGAGTTTAGCCTTAATTACTTCATCTTTGTACTTAAATATCCTGGACAAGTTGTTTCTCTGATTTTAAGCTTTTAAAACTCTGTCAGTTAGTACGAAGAGTATTCTTCTAAATACCTAAAAAGCATTAAAAAAGCATAATGTTTCACGTCAAGAAAAGATAGCTGTGTAGTCTGTACTTGTCATCTGTACTATTCTCCCAATTCTCCATAACATTGCTTTGCTATGCATTGCGACTCGCAATTGTTTTTTTATTTATGCCCTGTGCGTATCGATTGTACATGTTAATGCATATTTTGTCTTTAGTCTCTTCAAATGACAAACTACGACTTGAATAATGATAAAAAAATTTCTAAACAATGTATTGTCGTATAATTGATAATTTACAACCAAAAAACAAAAAGAACAATGAAAAGTTTTGCAACGTGCTGGAAGTTATGTAAGAAAAATTAAATGTTTGCAAGAGTCGTACTTTTCTCTGATTTTATTTCTATTTCAGAAATAAATATTTATCCTCTTCATGAGCATGGTTCAAAATTAGACCTAAACCAAAATTTTACTTGTATTTCCTATTCCCTGACCGACTATAAAACCCAAAGTTAAAAAGAGGAAGTTCAGATAGCACTATTTATGCCAGATGCCAACAGTACAAAACCCTGACCTAAAAGAAGACCTCAACTACATTTAATTAATTTTCACATCAATATTATGCATAAATTAGTCTCCCATTGAAGCATGAACATTTCTAATAGGAAAACAACATGAAAATGTTTATAAGTGAACAAGAAGAATACTAAATGCACAGTTTCGTGACAAACAACTCTTGCATTACTTTACGTAAATGCTAATTTTAACTATTTTCTACAGCATTTTACTTCTAACTTCATAGAAAATGTAATTAGAATTAGTATGCCTTGCCAAACATGAAAAACTTCCACATGATAATCCATATCTGTAGTTTAGCTCTTAATTTTTTCAGTTCCATTTTCATTTTTCCTTAAAGAACACAGGAACCGAAATAATAATCTTTCATCATGATATTAATAATTATCGGAGCTATTTTTCATGGAATATTTTTGGTGGAGGTAGCAAATATTGACCCTCCATTAGTGTCTATTTACTTTCCGGACGATTTAGCAGACCAAGATTTTCAAAACTCTACTTTGGCAATAATCTCTAATTCTTATCCAGCTTTTGATTTACGATGCAATGCATCTTATCCTATTGAATGGGTCACGCATTACGATGAGGTATTTGATATTTCAATTCCAGTTTCAGAAGGCTGTTTAGTAATCGTAAATGGTCTTATAGGATGATGATGGTGCTTCTGAACAGAAAAAACTAGCAGAAACTTATCGATATGCTGATGAGTTTGAAAATCCTAATACTTACACATATTCAGCAACTTTAAGTATTGAGTATACTGGAAAACTTCAAGTTTTTACTAATTTCTCGTGTAAATCTATTTCAAATCCGGAGTTACAAACGCACGTTATTACTACTACTCGAAACCGCAAATCTGTTATGTATCTTAAGATAACTTCTGATAAGAAATGTAAGAATACTTGTAAAGGTTGCTCACATTATTTTTACGATAAGAACCATGTATGATGGAACGTTAAATAAATTCATAGATGATCTCAAAACCGCACCTAAACCGTTTGCTGGATGTCATGCAACTGCATCAGTGTCTGGATTAGAAAACAAAGCTTCTTGTTGGAGATGTGAGAGAACATCAGATCGCTCTAAATTGGAGTTGGATTTTATTGGATGCGATTCTGCGATTCAATGTAATAGCATCTACCAGAGACAAAAACAGGTTTAGAGCAATCATGTTTTTAGAAATGTAATAGTATTAAAATATATTCTCTAAATAAAAATGTACAAGTGCCTTTTCTAATTTAGAGCAAGAACTGCTTAAAAATTGTCGCTGACCGAAATACAACTTGGGAATCTTGTTCTCAAATTGGGAGTAAAGATTATAATCCCAAAACGGTTGTCTGCAAGGATTATGGCCCAGTTTTAGTACAGTCGTATTATTTTGGAGTACCTCAGTCTGATGGCAAACCTCCAAAGATCTGTATGTGCTTTTAAAAATCGTAAAGCTGTAGTTTAATAAATGAATGAGATTATGAGATTTATTTAAATTACTTTATTGTTTTTTGATTTGAAATAAAGATTTTGATTGGAGTGAAATGGATCCTCAACAAATGATATACATCCATCCGATTGAAGGAGAGTTGTATAAGGGTCAAAATGTTACGCTAACTTGTGAGATGTCAAAGTATTATTTTTCAAAGGGATCATGGTTCGGGGTCCAGGCTGGTGGAAATATAACTTATGTTCAGAGTATAACAAATTTAGTTTTAATGTGGAAAGTGCGAAAGATTACATAATTAATGTCAATCATAATTTTTAGCTGAAGATGAAGAACCGACCGAGTCAGTTTGGAGAGGATCATTCCAATCATATCTTAATTTGAGCCTTCTAGTTAGTAAAACGGTCTATTGTTTCGCTCCAGTATGGAATTCTACAGAATGGATTAACGCATCTGTTGATCTGAATGTCAAAATCGGTCTGTGACCTTCAAAATCAGTTATATCCCAAAATTATTTAAAAATTTGATTCCATTTTAACTTAAATTTAAATTTTTACTTATGATTGCTATTTTATATCCGTTTTATGATAAAGGTGAAGCACCTCATATACTTACTTTGAAAATGGACAGTGATGACGAAATTGTAGAAGGAGAACAAAATAGATACCTGCAGTGTGACTTTTCAGGCCAACCTCTTCCAATCGTTACTTGGGAGAGTCCTAACGGGGTAGTAATTTAAAAAATACAGTTTCCCCTACAGAAAAATTAATTATTGAATGACTCCATTGCAGAGCTACTTTCAAGTTAACACTGATGACAAAATTTACACGAGCAAATTAACATTTCCTGAGATAACTTCTACCACAAGCGGAAAGTACATATGCAAGATTCAATCATTTCTTGGAATTGACTCCAAATCCTTCTTTGTCACTACTTCTGCGAAACGTACTATATGATAAATCAGAAAATAATTAGAACGTTATTTACAGTAAAATAAAAAAAAATACACCGTTTTCAAAAAGAGTTATTCCGGTAGACAATTTATACTGTATTTTATAAACTTTTCAAATTAATTTTTATAATATATTTAATTTCAGACGACTCGAGGGGGTTGAAGCCAATGCTATTCATAGGAGGACTAATACTAGTAATTTTACTTGTAGTAGGAATACTTGTTGTTGTGAGGTTATGGAGAATAATTAAAGCTCAACGAGAAGCTCTTCGTCTGCTGACGGAAGCAGAAATAAAAGAATTCATTGAAGGCAACCCAGAATTCGTCTCGAACAATGAATATTTCAACAGTAATTTGGTGATTGATGCCTTACCTTATAATAACAAATTTGAAATACTACCTGAAAACTTGGAAATAGGTTCTTAGAAAACAAATTAGATAATAGACTGTTTTGAATGTTTGATTAAATCTAAATTCGGCTTTTCTTACTAATCTTAAGATTATGAAAAACTGTTGGGCAAAGGTGCATTCGGTAAAGTTTATAAAGGACACATCCAACAGCAAGAGCTTCATTACCAAAATATTAAACAAGTGGAAGAACTAGAAGTGAAACAGGACATTTTGGACGTAGCTATCAAAACTTGTGATCCTAATGTTGATGTGATGTACTTTAAAGCACTTCTGTCTGAGATAAAAGTTATGGCTCACCTTGGACACCACAGAAATATCGTCAGTCTCGTTGGGGCATGTACTCAGAATATTCGAAACAGTATGAACAGCAATTTAACATCGACATAAAATATCAGACAGTAAAGTCATAATTCATTTTGTACTTTATCAGGACAGGTATTCATTGCTGTAGAGTTCTGTACTAAAGGCAGTCTGGATTTATATTTGAAAAAACATCGGGACACATTCGTGAACAAAGTTCAGTATGGTATTTTAGTTGAAGATTATGAAGAGAAAACTGGAGAAGGCAATGGGTATGAAAAGCACCCACAAATCGGAAATAATTATATACTTTGATGAAATCATACATAACTCCGCTTTATTAGTTACACACGACCATGGCATTTTGGTGAAGTTTCAACAATTCATCTACTTAAATGGACCTTGGACATTGCTAATGGAATGGAATATTTACACGATCGAAAAGTATGATCCAAATATTAAGACGTCTACTTTGTTTGATTAAAAAAATAAACTGTATTAAACCTTTTATCAACCTAAAGGTGATTCATGGAGATTTAGCGACTAGAAATGTTCTTCTGACGGAGAACAACGTAGCTAAAATTGGAGACTTCGGCCTTGCAAGACAATTAGTGGAATGTTCCAACTATGTGAAAAAAACCCAAGTAAAATTTAGTATCACCTAGATCAATCAAATGCGCTAGACTGGTCACGCAATTAATTAGCATACATAATTTTGTCATGCAGTGTCCTCTTCCTTGGCGACATTTGAGCCCTGAATCATTAAGAGATTTAGAATTCTCTTTGAAATCTGATGTTTGGGCGTTTGGAATCACTTTGTGGGAAATATTCACCCTTTCCGAAGTTCCTTACCCTGGAATTGTATGGAGTACTGAGTTTTTACTAAATCTAGAGCATGGAGTTAGACTCACAAAGCCAATTTTCGCAACTAACGATATGTATGCTAAAATACATACGGAAATTTCCTTTTTCTACAAAAATTGATTGATTTCAAAATGTTTGATTGAATATAAAAGATACGAGTTCATGCTGAAATGCTGGCAAATTAAACCGGAAAACAGACCAGAATTTTCTGAAGTACGGGATCTTTGTCTCCGATCACTGAATGCTAAATTAGAATCTGGAGGTGAACAAAATAGGAAATTATGTGCGATACCCCAGGTATTAAAGTCGATTAAGCAACTTAACATCCTAGAGGAATTTAATTGATGTGTTGTTTGGTAATACAGGCGAATTACATGGAAGTTTTGGAAGGTCCAGTTGTGTTACTCAATAATTAAGCAAGAACCAATAAATATATTTTCTATTCTACTTTATAAAAGATTTATTTACTTCTTTAAGATAACGTTTTAAAATTTAAAATAAAGCCAAATTCACTAAACTTTTGGAGAAAAGCATTGCATTGTCAATGCCCAATATTTACACAAACATTCTGAACAATTGCACAAGAAACATACATATATAAAATTAACAACATCTGCATCGACCTCTTTTGCTGCAACAACTTTTACAATTTTTCGTTTCCAAAGTACAATAGCAAAAGTTTTGTGGTGACCGTTTTACAATGGAATGCAATAGTTCTGGAAACAGGATAGAATGATTATCGTCGTCGGGAAGATCAACAGCTGCGGCTGTAACTGTAACCGATTTAAGGGTGCAAACTATTCCAAAAATTAATAGTACGAATACTAACAAATTTGTCTGCATTTTTGAAAAATCTGGGATACTTTTTTCTGCAATGATGGAAAATATTCTATTAATATAACAGATACGTAGAAGACGTTTATAGATAATGTCTTACCAGCTTAAGTTTTAATTGTGGTTTTTAAAGTAAAGGTGAGTGAAGATTAGATCAGAATATAGTAAAAGATGTAATCAAAGGAGTCAATCTTATTACTGAAATTCAATTCGTTCATGAAATTCAATTTATACTCTACCGACTCTACGTGGCTGATCGTATACAAGCTTTACAACGAGTTCAAATAAGATTTATTCAAGTACGCATTTTACAAAAATAAACTTTAAAAAACTGGTTAGATAGCATTACATAATTATCAATAAATGAATCAATTATACGAAGTATTAAATAATATGCTACCTTAATTCCTTTCATGCTGTTTCTGTTTATGCTTTATGGCTTATATGCTTAAAAATTTATTGCTTAAACTGAAACTGACCGAAGAAGCACAAATATCATGAATGACTGCTGGTTAAAAGATGATTCCCTTTGAGTCAAGTTTCGATCAGATCAGACATCTCGTTTATCATATGAATTTAAAAAAATTGTGATGAATACAATATCATTAACTAACACAATTTAATTTGCATTAAAAGTTCGTTACACGATGTTTTACTTTTGATTAATGGCACTGCTCATAGTGCTCATTGGAAACAGTTGTTGTTACATTGCATGACGACTGCACATTGGCGAATCGATTTTGTTGGAGAAATAATTTAGTAAGAAGCAAAAAATATATGTAAGTAAAGATCTTTTAATCGAATACTGGTTTGGAGATTTATGTGGAATTCAATTGCCTGCTTCTGAAATCCAGGTATACAATTCCAAGATTATAAAAATAGTTTCCAAGAATTTTGGGTGAAAAATGATGATTAATAAGATATAAAAGAGGCATATATATACACGTTATAGCGAACGATGCTAAACACTAAATATCTCATTTCCAAATTGAAAGAAAAACACTAGTTTTTAAACAAAATGTTTGTCGATTGTCCATTTAAAATTAAATACAAATTTAATTTCGACTTGAATAATGATACGTTTGTTTTTACAACTAACTTTCTGTACACATGAATAAACTTAATATAGTATAGCAAAAAATAGTGAATAGAAATTTTATTTTAAGCTTTGTCACAATAAACTTTAATTTTTTATCAGAAAACTACTTACATGTGTTTTTAGCATGTATTGCTTTAAACAAAACGAAGAGTAAAAAGTATGCTTGTGTTAATTTAGGAAGATCGAGGCTTGCCGAGGATTACGAAGACTATATTATATTATCCAATTTAATTAAATTAATGACTTTAGTTTTATGAGTTTGGTTGGGTTATAAAATTAATTTCCAGTTTTTATTTACGTCAATAATTGTCAATTGTATCTTTTAATTGTACAATGCAAAGTAAAAATAAAACGTTTTTTATAAATTAGTTATTTATGTGTTATGAACTGGAATAAATTTAAAGAGTTTTCAAAGTTTTCAAATCGCATAAATAAAAGATTAACCTGAGGTGTTGGTAACTAATGATGGCAATGATGTAACAAAAACAGTACTATGATTATTGCTTTGCTCATTTTCCTCAAATGACATTCGACGTTCTATGTTATCTGGTACATCTGGAATAATTGCACCCTTACCATCAGATTGAATATTTAACGTAGATATAACTTTTGAGTTATCTGAATTTGTCAACAGGTCCACAGGGTTTACTCTATTGGTTTGGACAATGGGCTCAGTGGATCCAGTGAAATTATGCATGTGGATAATAGTTGAAATGCTAAAATTTGGAATGGAAGGGGATGATGTGGTTGCTGGTGTAACAGAAGGGGGACTACTGCTTTGTACGGCCGAGTCTATCTCCGAATTTTGATTTCTGACATTCTGCAAATGATGGAAGCGTTGTTGAAAATAAGGTGGAGGTAATGAAATAGCTGGATTATTAATTCCAAAATTTTGACCTAGAGTGGAGCTGGTAATTTTTCTTGTCATATCAAAAGCCACAGGCTGAGACGTAGGAACATTATAATAAGAGTTAAAATTCATACTTCTTAAGTTTGAATTGTAAGGTTGACTCTGAGAGGAAAATGGAATTTGCCTGTAACTTCTAGATCCTTGAGACTGTAACTCGGCAATTTGAGAATCCGTTTTGAACATAGACGATTGAGTTGGAGCTGCATAAATAATTTCATACTGTGCAGGTCCCATATTATTACTTAATGAAGGATCTTGGTTATTTGGAAACATGCTTCTTAACTGGGGCTCTGAATCTGAGTCGGTCGATTGCATTTGTGAGTACGGATATCCATACACATTGCCAT
The DNA here is from genome assembly GCA_034694685.1 of Isotoma anglicana. Classification (NCBI taxonomy): domain Eukaryota; kingdom Metazoa; phylum Arthropoda; class Collembola; order Entomobryomorpha; family Isotomidae; genus Isotoma; species Isotoma anglicana. The sequence continues at coordinate 3,099 of JAQFYJ010000610.1, read as the reverse complement.
CACCACTTGAAAGAGGTACATTTCTACCTGAAGTTGAGTATGATTTGTCCCCATTAAAGACAAAGTCCATTGGTTCAGGGTACATCATTATAGGGCCGGCTGATGCCTGAGTTTCTGAATCCATTTCAGGTTGTTGGCGTGGATATCTAGGCAAACCGGCTTGCACGTTTCCGGGTGATGGGGGTTGGTCTTGTCCATCGTCTTGATTGAGAATCGGAGTGTAAGGAATTATTAAAGGAGAATTTCCCCCCTGTGAGGGATATTGTTGCATATTATACGTATTTTGCATTGAGGGCCTTCCCATGTCATTCTGTTGACCATTTTCATAACCATATTGCTGCATCAACATTTGGGATTGGGAATTCGATTGTTTCATAGGTATGTCCATAGGCACAGGGTAGTAGGATGGCTGAGTTTGATACATGGAGATTTGTTGATTTTCATCAAAGTAAGGACTTGACGCTGGGACTGGATAAGGGACAGGTTGGTATACTACCATTGGGGAATAATTTGACTGGTCATCTTGGCCATCTTGGGAATCTTCTTCGTCTTCATCTTTAGGATATTTTCTTTTTTTACTTTTTGGTGGTGGTGGATAGTATTCTTCTTCTTCGTCTTCGTCCTCTTCTTCAGGAGGTGGAGAAGGTCGTTTTGGTGGAGGAGGAGGTTTGCACCCACCACCTTCAGACCCTGATCTGTACCCATATTTGCAAGGTTGTTTGTTATTATTATTATTGGCCACTACCTTTCGATAGCCAGTTCTACCCTTTTTATAAAGAACTTTTGGTGGCGATTTTTTCTCGGGTTCAGAATCATCAGTGCTTTTACATTTGCATCGTTTATAATAATAATGTGCTCGTCTATTGTCATTAGAGTTGTCATCATCATCAGAGGAGCAATCACAATCTTCTTTTTCCTTTTTGGGAGGTTTTACTGGAGGTGAGGGCTTCCGAGATTTATAAGGTTTTCTTTTATAATAGGAAGGGTATCCTTTTTTGGAACTGTCTGCTTTACTTGGTGGGTCTTTGGAAGCTGGTGGGGATGGTGCGGGGGGTGGGGGCGGAGGTGGTGGAGTTGGACGGGGAAAGGGTACAGGTCCTGGTCCAGGGAACTAAAATGCAATTAAAATGAATAATTAATTTAAACTGATTTTCTAGATGTAAATCAACAGTTTTTAATGCAATAATTATGATTACCTGACCTGGCCCATCTGGGCCTCCAAAAACCCCATCGTAAGGTGGAAATCCAGGTCCTGTAATTTAAAATAAAGTAAAAATAGAAAATTATTTTACATCGAGCCGTTTCACCTAAGAGATTTTTCCCATATTGTTAAAGGCTAACAAAAAAGGATTTTTTTTTCAAAGAAATTTTTCAGCTAAGGTATTCTAGTACCGCCTGGCACAAAAGGGAACAATCCCGGATTAAAAAATCCACCTCTGCTGAAAATTCCATATGGTAGGCCCCAAAAAGGAAAAACGTAAGGTGGAAAAAACAGTCGATCTTGTGCAGGCGTTTGTTCTTGATTTCCTGAATCGGATTTGCGATTAATACCTGAAGATCCGCTTCTTGGTATTATTGGAGTTTTATTGTAATAGAATAGGGACTTTTTGACTTCAGCTTCTCGTTGTGCTGACGAAATCTGCGAGTAACGGGGTAAAGACTCTGCGAGTGATAATCCTGTGACCCAGATCAAGGTCGCAGCGATAATCTGCGATTTAAATTTATTTAATATTAAGATTTTAATAATTAATCATAAAATACACACGAACTTTTGTGTTTATTAATTTTTTAACTTAATTTGACATAATGATTAAAATGAAATCTAAAATTCCTATTTTTAATAAAGTTTAGAAAACGGTATTCTAAATTAAAGCTTGATTTGCAATTATCGGTTTATTAATTAAATAGAATGAAATTAATACCTGAGGAACAGCTTTCATGATTACCCTTTACTTCCTAAGGTTGCAATGCAATCATGACAAAGAAAAAACTTTTGGGTTAAGCTACAGTGACCTTCATTTGACAAATTATGTGGTTCAAATCAAATAAGTAACATTTGTATACCTATGATGCATAAAGTAAAGCATAGGTATAGGAGGTACTTAAATGGAAAATGCTATGGACCCAATGCGAATTAGATAGATGATGGTTTAATGCATAAGGGTCTGAATTGCATGTTAAATTATTTCCAGCGTGCATTTAAAAGATTTCACCTTGGCTATTGAATTCTAGGTCAGATAATATCTCCAGAGATTTCTCTTTTTTGTATAGCTCTAGTAATTGAGTTAAAATAATTGCAGTACTAAAATGCAATGTGTGCAAATTATGTCGAGTTTCAAGAAGCGATAAAAATATAAATTTGCAAACTATATAAGAACTATATAAAAATATAATTTATACAAGAACTTCGCAGCTTAGACTTGGATTATCTATTTGGAAAAAACTGCCGATATAAAAAGTCATACTCTTAATATAAAGCAAAAAATATTAATTGATCGAAACTGTAGTTTCAGTATTCCCATACAGAGGTTACTGTTATTCTATAGAAAGTAAAACCAAAATATTCTGATAGAAATTATGGATCGCTACATCGCTAGCATGAGGTTAATGGAAATTAACCGAAATTCCTCAAAAATGTATGGACGAGTCCTGTTAGTGCTTTTACTCCTGCGTTTTAATGCTTTTCAAAATAACAAAATACTTTTTAAAATTACAAGAAGTATGGTTTACAACTTGAGTTAACATTTTTTGTTGTAAAAACATTTGAAAGGCGAGGATCAAACCTTTACATAAACTATGAACTCGGGTCACTAGATAAACATAAAAAATAATATTAAAAACAATTTCTATTATTAAACTTTAAATATTTCCCAGGAGTACCAATTAAATAATTGATCCAAATTAATTACCCTATGGAAATTTTGTACATGCATCATGGAAAGCTTAGATAATTTCACATTTACTTAATGCCCTTGAAACATTCATGTGCCTGACCTTTTTCAAATTATGAGATTATTCAAAAGGCCACAAGGTTGAAATAAAGCAAGGTAAATAGTTATAATTTTCTGAAAATTCTCATAATGTTTTTTTCTTCAATAG
>JAQFYJ010000609.1:0-12269 GCA_034694685.1 Isotoma anglicana | reverse complement strand
GGCGTTTGCTAAGTTGAAATTTAATTGGACGGCTGATTTCAAGCTCGATTCCACCTGAATTAAATGCATCAAAAAACCAGTCAAATCTACATTCAATTTTCTGATTTTTTCAATTGAATGAATATCGACGAAAACATTTATGCTCAGTCAATAGTACGATTATGCTTACATGGCCTTTCTATGAAGTCAATAACTTTAAATGTGAGAAATGGAGATATCATTCCAGTTTTTGAATTTCTTTGTCCAGGTATTGATTCAAAAATATTCTTATTGAAATCTGTATCGCTTGGAATCCAAATCGAGTCACCTTGATCTACAGATAAAAATCAAGAAGTGAATTGCTCTAATGACACACAAATGAAATTACCTATATATGTATATATTTGATTCAACCAGTTGTCTTTTGTCTTACCACAGTTTGAACCAAGCTTAAAAGACAATTCGAAGAGAACTATCTCTGCCTTTTGGTGGTGCTGCGAAGCTGAGAGCAGGAAGTGAGGTTGAGTAACCATTGCAAATGCTAGAGGAATGACTTTTAAAACTTCGTTGTGAGCATCAAAATTCAAATCGTATAGTGTCACAGTGATCAATCTACTTGTCACAAGAAGGTCGGTTGGAACAATATCTTTGTGATGCTTGTGTAATTCGTTGCGAAGCTGTGCTTCCTTCCGTTTGGAACCCCACACTCCAACTTTTGGAGGATTAGTTGATTTAGCAACAAACTTGGGTAAATGGGCTAGTGAATCGATGCCGGAATCAAATTCCCTGACCGATGAGTTTTCAGAGGTACATTGCAATCGTTCATCTGAAGTTTTGTCAGGTTTTGCATTACTGTGACTAATTTCTGGTTTTTGATTACTCTTTGAAAATTTAGATGTTATCTTTGATGATTGAAGATGAAAAGTTTTAATGCACTTCAGCTGCTGAAGATTTAATGCGATTTTTAGTTCGCTAACAGCATTCAATTCAAGAGCATGTCCTGCTACAACAAAGCTTTTGCATATATTACTAGGATTCTTTTCGTAAACAATTGCGGGAGCGATTCCGATTGAGAATTCCATTCTGCAAATAGGTAATAATGAACGTTGTATAATTTAAATTTCAAAATTTTCAGATTATACAGCTAATACTGAAGGCTTAATATTACCCACCTGTCCAGAACTGGATAAAGTTTAACCTCTTCTGCCAACATATCCTTTGTACGATTATTCCATTCTAAAGCGGGATTCTCTCCCTGAGTTTTTAACATTTTACTAGATCGAAGCTTCTGTTTCTTGCAGTTATCTTCAACGTCTTTCCAGAATCCTGTAGAGATTACTACTCCTTGAAATTCAATCTGGTATTGTCTATCTTCAACAGGAGAACCTGGTATATTCAAGATCCTTGCTTTTTCTGCCATTTGAAACAGAAGGGGTTTCACAATGGTTCTATTTAGTGGATTTTCCATCTGCGAATAAAATCAAATATGATTCTTTAATTTCCTTGTACAGCTAATATATTATTTATTGGTGCCTTTATATTTTGTACCATTATATTTAAAGTATTGTGCTGAAGCCTCACCTGTGACGCAATGTTAATTGACGAAAATTCAATCATAATGAAATCCGGAATATTCGATTTAGTTTTGTTATGTTGATTTGAAACATCACATTTCAGAAAAACCCTAATGCTTTCAGTTTCTAGGTAGACCAAAGGTAGCGTATTATTGTTGTAAGATGGAATAATACATTTCTCATCTGAGTTAGGACATACAGGAACTAAATCATCCGGAACTTGAATTTCCGATATTTTTTCAAAAATTTGCATATAAGGCTCCAGTACTTCAGGATTAAAGACAAAATCTAAGGCTCTTATTTTAATATCGGCTTCATTCAACGATTTTGTGTCACCTACTTCGTATGGAGCATACATTTTGTAATCTTTTTCAGCAAACTTGTACACAGCTTCATTCCATCTGGTAATGGGACATGGAATTCCTGATTTTTTATGGAAATTAGTATTTCTAACTCGTGTAAAAGTTACTATTACGGATCCCCTCATTTTGTGATGGGTTAGTGCAGTATTTCCTGCATTGGACTGGTGGGGATGATGAGGATATGGAAAACTGGCTGGCAGAGAAATCCTTTCATTATTGCTGGCCAAAATTTCCGGATTAAACGTAGAACTTAAGACTTGAATCTCTCGAGTAATCTCTTCTCCACTAGAAAGAACAATTCCTTGAGTTTTTCCTAAATTCCAACTTGCCAGGCAATTTCCCGTTTGCCCACTACGGACCTTTCTTTCGTAATTTCGAAGTCGGATGTGTGATACTTTATGAGACCATTTTACAAACACTGATTGAACGTCCAACGAGGAAACGATATCTTCAACCTCAAACACTAGTTTTTCTATGGGTTCACCTTCACTATTGAGGCTTGGCCCAAAAATAGTAAATCTGTAGACACCAACTGTCATCTGCATCCAACATGTTGCTTTCACTTCGAGCTGCTCAGATTCATTATCGTCTTGCAACAGTTCACCAGATTTGTTAACATCTTCAATAGACTCCCCGGGAATCACTTCTGAACCTGTCCGTGAATATGGGATGGAAAATGAACCGTCAAAACTTGTCTGTTGTTGCATAATTACGCTCGAATCTTTTTCAATATTGCTTCTTCCTTTTGCACCTGACTGAATACTTTTTGCAGCATACGAGGAAAACTCTGATTTAGAATCTAAATTTATTTTGTCACTTTCGTCCAGATCAATTGTGATATCTACATCGTCTAAATCAAATGGTAGGGGCAAAACAGAGTCACTAAGATTTACGTATGTACTTGCATTCTGTAGCAGCTGTTCTGCAAGTCTTATGAATAAAAGCATCTGAAAATTAACACAGTTAACAGTTAATATAACTTATCAGCCATTTAAAAAACGAGTTGATAAACGTGACGTGTACATACAACTGATGATAAATACAAACATTTAAAATGTTACCTGCGCAAATGAAATCTCGACATTCACAGCTGCAATATCGGTGTGCAAACAGGCTGTAGTCACAGGATTTTTCACTACTTCCCCTCCTCTAGTTGTTAATGAAAAAGTAACCAGAATAGATAAAGGATCTGAACACATTTCTTTCCCAATACTTTCTCTAACTGTCGCGAAACACATCTCTGCCAGCATTATTCGTTGAGGAAATAATTCTTGTCCTACATCAAACAATATTTCAATCAGTTAATAGTGCACTGATGGTTCAAATCAAAGATTGATAAAAATAAAAAATGTTCCTACCAAAAAGCTCGTCACTGAACCTTAAAGGTAATGTCATGAGTTCAAAAGTGATTTCTTCCTTAACGCCTTGTGGTCTAGAGTGAATAATAGGAAATGCAACTACAATGCTATCATCCGTGCCTTCTTTTGCATTTTCATTGTAAACACCACGGCTTTTCAAAGGTAACCAAAGTTCACCTTGTCCTACATCCAGCTGAACGTATGTATTTTTGATGACATTCAAATGTGAAACAATCCAGCGTTCCCAATCTTCGATCAGTTCTTTAGTCCGATCATCTAGTTCATCCTCTAAGCTTTTTGGACCTTTTGGAGGCAGCTGATATCCTGGCAAAGAAGATTTAGTAGAGCCTCCTAGGCTACTTCCGTGAGAGTCTGCGATAGAATGTTCAAGTCCGATATTCGATGTTCCTGCGGGATTTTTGTACATGTATATCATTTCTCCCCCATCTGCGTCAATCCCTGATGAATTTCCGTGAGCACTTTGTCCATCAGAAACAGAGGGCACATTTCCAGTCACAGGTTTCCCACTTGACATTCTTGTAGTTTCACGACTTGAAGAACGGCTCATTGGCCTTAAGGGAATCCTCACCTCACCTCCCATTCGAATAGAGGTTGGAATGATACAGTCTATCGTCTGTGGATGGTAGCTCCTCCAATACAATGCCTCTTTATCAAACTGAATCTTGTAGTCTGACATCTTGACAATAAATATGGGAGTTTTATCTGCATCGTCTAGTTTCATTTCGCCACTTTCAACGTTTTTCTCTAAATCTAATGGATACTGGAGAATAACTAGGATGAATCTTTTTTCTGAAATTAGTATGCCAACAATCTTAGTTACCTAAATGTATAAATAACTAGACAAATTTTAGAAATGGAAAAAAAACAAATTTAAAAGACCTACCACTGGATCCAGGAAGTGGAGCCGGCCCATCAAATAATGGCAACCTTCCCCGAATATTGGGGCCCTCTAGGTGAACCCGACAGCTTGCAAGGCTTAGGCGATCCGAAGACGTTTTAGATGTACGAACTTGTCGCCAACTAAAATCTGTCATGTCGACAATCATTCTACTGTTTTCTACAACCATATACACATTTATCAAGTTCCATCACGAATATACAATTTTTAATTTGCAATAAGAGAACGAGCTTTACTGTCTTTCGGTAAATCCTCCAACAGCGTCGACGTTATTAGATGCTCTGAAAATCTTTCTATATAATTTATTGTTGATACAAATATTACTTTCGCTAAGGTCAACTCAGCCCATGAGAACGTCAAACGGATGGAATCTGTAAAAAAAAATTGGAAATAGTACAACAGAAATCAAACATGGTTGAAACAAATGGTTTTATCTAAAGCTTCGTAAAGGAATATTCACCGGTGCATGTAAATCTTTCAAAAATCACATCTAATGGGTCCCGTTGAAGGTCACTTCGAGATTGCACTTTCTGTACACAAGCCAAGGTACATGGTAGACACAAGCTGTTTACGTAAGAGCCGGTTACTAAATTAGCTTCAAATCCAAATGCCTGCACAAGAATATGAAAAGGAAAGATAAAGGTACATTACCTTAAGACAAACTGTCGCATTCAACATAATATTAGCATAAGTAAAAATGTATTACCCGAAGTTCTGACGAATTTGTGAATGGAGTAAGTATGAAAGCGGGCAGCGACGAGACATCCGGATTACTGTCAGTTGAAGCTTTTGCAATTAAGGCTTTGAACTTCAAATTTGGATCAAACATTCTTGCATCAATGCATTCAGCAACTAATACAAGTTTTGGCCAGTTTTTTACAGCATGAGAAAATGGTGTGCTCGTTTTAATCCTTCTTTTCTGATGAAGGTGCCTATCTCGAGTGTCAAAGTCATATTCTGGATGATCAGCAGCCCATATTTCAATATTTGGCCGAATAATAGTTAGTTGATAAACGTCATAGGCATTTTCAAAGTTGGTGTAAATGGACATGTCTAATGGCCCAGGAAGACGTTCTCTTCGTTTCACTCGACTTACTAAAAATAAAGATTTTTTTTTAAATGTATATGCAACTATTGATTGAAGTAGGTGAGTTTGCATTCAATTGAATACTCTTAATACTGCATGGATTTGTACTTACAAAGCTTATTTATTTCTCCATAAGGCTCGTAGCAATAACTTTCGACAGCAAAATTGATTAATTTTAAACGATGAACAAATCCGGAACACACAGCTACACGGCAAGGGGCTAAGACTAGACGAGTTAGCAATTTGTCCTTGCTGAAATGAGAAAGTGTCGAATGATTTGAATCAATTTTACAATAATGAGCGAATAAATAAGTTGACATTAAAAATACCTCAAATCTACTATTTCATGGTTGACTTCATCATCTTCTTCGCTTTTCACTCCAGAAGCACCTCTCGTTTGTAAATATTCAGCAGCAAATGCAGGAGTTCTTTCTAGCATTAGCTCCTCTGTTGTAATTAAATTATAAATCGGCTTTATCATACCTTAGGACATTCACAATACCTTACAATATTTAAAATTTAATATTAGAATTCAAAGTACCCGAAAATGCTTCAACGTGGCCTTCATACTTAAAATCATAGTCGTAAATGGGATAGGTTTCAGTGCTATCAAGGATAAACATTGAGGTTTTAGCGTAGTTTTCATTGATTTTGCCTACTTTTAAGTAATGTTTCGCTTTTTGACATTCAGATTTTTCAGAGTCGATTGCTCCGTCCACGATCCCGCATGGACAGAAACCTACTGGATCTAATGTCATCTGCGATCCAATAAAAAATGTATTTAAAAACTTTAAAATTCATAGTAAAATATATCGTTGAAAGATCAGTAAACCGTCTTACATAAGAAACTCCACAGACGTAATTTGCCTCATCTCCACGTAGCACAAAATCTCCAGTAATCCCTTGTAAAGACCACTTGAGAAACGGTAAAAATTTGATTTTGATTGTCCTTCCGTAATTAGGTTTATCACAGATTCTTTCCAGAGCTTTGAAGATTACTGTTAATTTATTGACGTAAAAACCGTAATGACAAATGAAGGTGGATCTGTCTGGTTCTTCTGGTTCATTTGGTGAAGGAGCATCCCCATCTTCAGTCTCTTCACCTAATATTGCAGACACCGGAGGCAACCAGCTGACAGCCCATGACCCCCAATCTAACAAAGAACCCTCAGAAATTTCTTCTTCTTCTTGTTCTTCTTCAGTATTTTCTGTAGCCCCTGCCGTCATTCTTGGTCCTTATTGACATATAGCATTAATATTAAGATAATTTTTTACTTTCTAAAAAAAATTATTTAAACGAAAAATGAATTAAAATGTCCTGTATCATACTCATTACGCCGATCGGGCTTCCTGAATTTTTGAGAGGAACTTCATGAAGACTTATTTGAAAGAGAGAGCGAAGAAGATTGTATAGTCGCATCAACATTGGAATCTGAAGAATACAATCAATTTTGTCATTTTGTACGTTTATGAATATAATTAACTACACTAATTGATTTACTTGTTCGTCAGTAACAGTAAAATCCATTTCGTCTACATGAAAATCCATTCGAGTAAAATTGGCAGCCTTAGAGAATGAACTGGTGAACTGTTGAAATATTCTAACTTCGAACGAGCATTTGTACAATAAGGGTTCCTAAAAAGGAATTAAAGATGCAGAAACAATCAATTGATAAAAATATTTTTTTAATTCTTCTTCTTTGAATACAATGATTAATGCATACCTGATACGTATCAATCTTTCCTGCTGTGTTAGTTTTGTCAAGACAAACGGTTAAATTCGAAAACGAGAACTTTTTCCTCAAGATAAATGATGGAGCAATTAAATCTGCAAGTATAGAACAATTGATCGATTTTTTAACATGCACTACAGAAACTAAAGTTTAAAGTTAAGATTAAACAATATTCACCAATAAAGGCAGCTGTCCAATCTTCATCCGCTGTGCAATAGCTGGCTCTTTTTATATTCAAGCTTAACACAATATCTTCTTCTACGTATTTCACAATAACATTTTCAAAAGTAACATGCACATTGGTTAGAATTTTAGAAATTAGATTTTGCATGTATCCTGGAGGTGGTGATTCAACGGATTGTCTTTCAAGCTCCAGCGTCCTGATTTATAAAGAAACTAACAATTATTACAATTCAATATCTCTAATGAACAAACTCATTATAACAATCGCACTTAGATTGTGAAACTTTAGGTCCTTCCGCAGTCTCTGTGTCTTCATCCAAGTTTTTCAATTTTAGAGTGATTTCTAAAACAAACAACCAACAATTACACCAAGCACTCCACGCCCACCAATTGTATAATGAGTTCTTTTCATAAATGATTTACATACCAATTGTATTGATGTTAACTTGAATAGGCTCTGAAGTGACTTTGGTCCAAGGCACAGAAATCTTGAGGTCATGAATATGACCGCTAACTAATGTAACTGGAAGGTTTAGCTCTTCATCTAAAACTTGAAGGTTTAAATTTAAATTCTGAAAGACAGCCCCTCCGCCCCAGAGGGACATCTGCAATAAAAAACAGACAAAGACTTAGTCGACCATAGTACTTTCCTATTTCCTCTGATGAGTATAACATTTTAAAAAACGTACTTGGAAGTCCGATGGATCGAAGTTTTTAAAGTATTTTCCTAAATAAGCTAAAATATACGGAGTTACATATGACTCTAGTTTAAACATCTTGTGGCTATCTTATAACTTATGCCTCCGTGATTGGCGAGTAGTATCACAATGTTGATTAGGTAATCGTGAATCGCTGAACGCTTAAACCTAAACTACAAATTAAGATAAATACTTTGACGATGACTTTAGAAAGAATAGTTGTTAAATAAGAGCAGGAGGAATCGCCAGTCACAAGACGCTCGTGCTCGACCAGCAGCGTCTGGAATTGAAAATCAAATATTTTTTAAAGAATTATCTAAAATGTCCCAGTTAACCAAGCCCCCAAACCGTTCATTATTTTAGTCTACCTTTATCAGCTTTAGTATATTCTAAACTCGCATACTTTATAACTGCCCCAATTGTTCCGCAAACTCAAATTATATGTAAACATGCATCGTCAATGACGTGGAATATAAACAAAGTTAAAACCCACAAGTCGACATTAACAAAATAATTCCATTCAACATCATTGGAATTGGGTTGACATTACACATTATGTATGCAAGGAGTAAATTTGTAAAAACAATAGAAAGCATATTGTGTATTGATATTGATTTACCTTTAATGTTACTTTATGCCGTGACACGTAATTATGCCGCGTGAGGAATGCATTGGTTTGTAAGAACAGCGACTTCTTACAACTTTAACACAACAATTTTGAATACAAAAAATGCACATGCTTAACTGTGAACTGCAGTTTTGATTCCACTTATCGTGTATCGTTATCACTTATCCGACTACATTGCCTCTGATAAATTGTTTCTTCTTTACGAATATGGTGATGAAACAGGCTCAAAAGAGGTGGTTAACACATAACAAAAGGTGCACTTTAGTAAAAAAAAACTTGTGATTTGTCCAGGAAATTTCTATTTGTCTTGTGTTATGTCATTATCTTCAAAACTCGCGGAGTCTTTGTCTTCTATCTCGGCACTTTTTTGTTATGATGCTAACATTCGGGTTTCTTTGCATCTGGAAAACTATGAAGAGTTGAATTTTTTAATTTCTTTGACCCGACTCCAGTACACGGTGAACACGGTACGGTCAAACTCATTACTTAAAGCTATGACTGCATGGTGTTCTATTACCCAAGCCGATATTCGAATTACCAAAATGCAAAAATTTTCTAATTACTGAGCCTGAATCATGTCACATCTCACTTCCCAAATGTAGGCTTCTTATATTTATACTAATGCAGCGTTTTTATAGCATATGTTCTTCTAGTACGCTGAAAGATAATTCTCATGATGAAAAATAAAATAGCAAGTAATAATTGACTTCTTTCATTCACAATCACAAACCAGATGTATAATTCAAGAAAGATGCTAAATAAATAATTAATGACTCAGTTTCAAAGTATCAGTAATTTACATTAGTGGTTGGTGTCGAGTTTTCTAGATTTAATCGAAAATTTCACGTCTTATTATAAAAAGATTTTGTAACAATTGATGCTACAAATAAAATTGCCCTGGAATAGTTAAAATTAAGTAGACATCGAAAGAAGAACAAATATGCAATGTGATCAAACAATATTTAAATACGATAAGCTGCATGGTAAAATGTGACCAAACCATCTTTTGCAATTATTCACCTATTTCAACTTTTTTGTTCCGTTTCAACTTCAGCCAACGAAAAAGCGCCGAGCCGAGTCTGTATATAAGCATTTCTTAAAAATATAACTAAAAAAGGAAAACATTGAAATAAAAGTTTGAAAACACAGTTTACAGAAATGTGGATGATTGCATTGATTCCAGAATATACTAGAGTATCATTCATCCAAAAGATTCGATTCTGAAAATTTGAATGATATTAAGCAATTAGCAAATGTACTAATCAATGACAAATGAGGAAATTAAAAATTCTCACATTGTCAAGTTGAACTGTTTGAACCTTACCGAAGACAAAAGATAAGGTGAAAAGTCGTGAAAAGTGAAAGGAACTGAGGGGAACCATAAAGGCTCATGAAGCTTCATGAACGCTCCAGTTTATTTCATTGAAACACAGTAGGGAGCTCTGTGAATCTAGCTGAAGTCCTGCAGGCTGAAGATGCATTTTACCCGAACCTGAACCACAGGACAGGGCAATCAGATCAGACCTGCATGGGCTTTGATAAACCTTATTCAATCACTCACATAGACATAAGGCCCCATAGTTCATCATTTCTTGCAATCAATTCGACCATAATGTATAGTACTGTTGACTGTAATGGCTCTAGTTTTTGTAACTTTCTTGGAACGGAAGATGTTTTGATTCTTAAGATCTGCAGATTTCATTCACTTTACTCATAGGCTATTATTTTATTTTACAATAAAAAATTTTGTCGGGCTTCTTTGTATTTAAAATGCATCATTCATGTTAAATGTCATCTTTCTTTCATTTACTCTCAGTTTCCATTTCAATAAAAACTTAACATACCTTAATAATGAATTTTGCTATGCAATTATAAAATTATATGTTTTTTCGATTTCGTTTCCGTGCATATCTTTTACTTATATCAATTTAAATTTACTTTCTGCTTCAAAAATATAAAAGCGGCTATAATATTTTGACAGAAAGTTCTTTCAAGACTCAAGACAATTATAATGAAATTCTTGATTTGCAAACTTTTACTGCCATAGTGAATTCATGAGATTTACAGTAGGTAGGAACAAAGTATATACTTACCTTTTAGACGTAAAGGGGAAGATTCAATAATTTTGATAGGTTTACTGCTGCAACTATGTATGACATGTTACGTGTTTGTTATAGGTTAGTAATTAATGTATTTAAAATAAAAATACAGGTAAGCAAAATAAGGGAAATATGCGTAATATCCATGTCATTTTACCTTTCTATACAGAAAACGAAAGTAATTATCTATCTCAATATTATTCTTAAAGAATATTATTATTAAAGAAAGTCAAAACATTAATTACGCTACTAAAAACTAAACGTAAAGAGATGAAGAGATGACGAAGAGAAAATTCAACATACAAAATGTGTAACTTACAATTAACTATTGTTTGTATGAGTCTGTCTATCAATCACAACCTGTTTCATTTTTAATTGTGGTGATTATATGAGAATAAAACACGAAATATTTATTTAAACAGTTGCATTAGAAATTGACTAAAAACATTTATTGCTAATCATTTTTAGTCGCTATAAACTCATAATTGTGTACTTGTCACCTTGTAATTGCCGTTCGTGACTTAGTATGGTATAAGTTCGTGCAAATAAAATTAATTTTAAGACTATGTCATTTCAGATAAACCAATGACTAGCCTAATAAAACGTATTTACATTAAATTGGATTTCCATTACATTTTAACAAAATTACTTCTGTTGGAATGGATAATTTAACAAAGATTTCATTTCAGAACACATCCCTTTTGATCTCAAAATTACCATACTGCTCTGATTTTCACTAGTTTCACTTTATTCGTTATTTGAAGATTCTTAAATATTACCTAAATTGTACTGTATATTTTATTCAACGAACCACATTATCAATCGAAAATTCGAATTAAAGATACAGATTCAAAGCTAAACGTAAGAACTAACCTAAGAAATAACCTGATTACTTACTACTTACTTACTTACTTAATAAATGTTTTTTTTTGTATGGCAATGGCAAGTTGTAATTCATATTAATTAACGTGCTATATTTTTGAATTAACTATCTAGAGGTCATTTCGGGACTTATAACTTTTACTTTGTATATAAGCCTTCATGCGTTTTTTACTGCAATCTTAATCATGTCATTCATAAAAATATCAAATTTCTTTTAAACCATTTTACTTATTTGCACTTAATTCATTCTAACAAAATAATATAAAAATTGGGTTGACATGAAATCATAGAAATAACAAAATCTATTAGACATAACAATCCTTCACCAAAATAATCAGAAGGTGACAACAATTGTACGTGAATAAAATATAATTGTACAAAAAATTACGAACTATTTATGTATTTATTTTAGTTATAATAAATGAATATAATATGTCTTTAACTTGTACGATGAAAAACCCTGATAAGTATCAATAGATGTATAGAGTGAGAATAAAATTACCAAGATTTTATCTGGTTAAATGTTTGACCTACCATGAGCATCTCTAATCTGTCCTACTTTATATCTCATATAAAATGTATATCTCGACAGCAATAAGAACAATAAGAAGCACTTAAGATTTAATAGAATACGAGATAAATGAATGCCTCTGGGTTTACGTATGTAATAATGTAATGCTTGTGAAGAAGTTAAGACGAAATAAAAGGATTGGATGGATGGATGGGCCTAGAGATAATCAAGTAGTAAGTAGTTGAGTGTCTCTTTA
>JAQFYJ010000608.1:0-12270 GCA_034694685.1 Isotoma anglicana | reverse complement strand
AGTTCATACAAACTTGTAAACTTGCAAATTACAACTGCTGACTCTGTAGTAATTATTATTTATGTCAACGGCCATCAATGAATGATGATGGAGTTGAATAAAAAATTTGCAACCACATTAGTCACTCACTTAGTACCAAATGTCAAATCGCAGATCTTACCGTGTACCGTAACTCTCTTCTTCTACTTTGACTTTACAACGAAACCACCCTTGATTGCTTTCGACTAAAATTTACTAAAGATTGATAATTATTTCAAACTGAAGTTTTATTTTATTTTTCGTACTTTGGGTGTATTTGTATTTGTATTTAAGTATTTACTTAAATTATTTATACTTATATAATTGTATATATGTATATCGAACGAACGTACGTTGAATGCAAGGCTTGAAACATTAGATACTATTCAATATTTTAAATATGGTACTTTTAAATACCTAGCGTGTAGTATAAAAATAAGTCACTGGCTACCTTTCAACTTTTTTATTTCAATTTTAAATTCTACTTTTAGAAGTAGATTTTGAAAACTCTAAACAAGATTATAAATTTTAATATCCTTTTTTCTTGTCTTCAAGTACAAAGTAGCAAGTGTGGCAGTGTAAGCTATGCAATCCAATCAGTCAGATGGATGGGAATTGAATGAATGGGAAACCTGTGGAAGAGAAAAAGTTTTGGAGAGTTGAGCCAAAGAAGAATGAAGTATATAGGGATGGGAATGGGAATGATGACTTTGACACTTCGCTTGAAGAGAATACGCCTCCCAATTCCATCACATTTAAATTTGTACCATCTGAATCGGATTTGAGATTTTCATTGTACAAATTGAATTGAATCTCTGTTTCATTTGAGAATCAAATGCCACTCCATAGATCCATAATCCAAACACTTTTATTGACATGAAATTGTTATCATAGTATTATGCTATTGTTATCTTGTGAACTCATGTTGATGTTTATGTTAATAGAACTCTTTACATTTCCTTATGTCCGACCGATGTCCATTTCATTTGTCTCTTGTATATTTACTTATTGGATTTACTTCCAATTCCAATGGAAGTAGAAGTTAGCTAGCGGAACGTTTTGGGATTGAATAAAAAATTTCTCTGAAAGTTTATTCTACAATTCTGCCAAGAAAATTATGGATAATTTTAATAAAAAAATTTTGAAAGTTTTTGGGGTTTTCAAATTCAAATTTTCAGAGTTGAGATGCATTGAATTGGACATCAACACTTGAAAAAGCTTATTTTTCAATTTTGAACACGATTAAAAATACTATACATATTATGGCTGCATTATAGTTTCAAATTTTCAACGTCGGCGATAGATTTGATTATTGTATGAAATTAAGTAGTACTTTTCAATTTTTGTGGCTACGAAAATGATTTAACCATAAACGGTGGTTTACAAGAAGTTGTTCTAACCAAATCACAAATTATTCCATTCCATTGCTTTAATCATAGAAATATATTAATAAGGTGAACAGCTTTAATACTAATGAAATGAGTATTAAAAAAGTACAAAGTACAAATGTCAAAGCAAATTCTTGTTTATTTATTCAGAAGTGAGCTAGTTATTATTTTACACTTCGACGATATGACGATTAATACCGTCAATGTTTACAGAATTTTCAACTTTTAAAGAAATGCTTGATCTGATCTAGGATTTATTTAAGTAAGATTTGCTTATCAAAGGCCACAGCAAAAATAGCACGTCTTATGACACTTAAACACGATCCGATGATTGTGTGGACGTTAAAATCATTTTCAATGGTGCTAAAAAATAGTTTAGATAAGTATGTTGCAGAAATTGTTCTCATTGTGTTTTATAGTTCAAAAAAAGTTTACGAGTATACTGATAAGAATTCAAAATCGTTAAAAATACATTAGATTTTTTAACTAACTAATATGCATGTGAAATAAAATAGAGAATGCAAACTGTAATGCGTTGTATTTAGGAATTTTCTGATAAGTAGTTTTATTACGAATTTTCACCGAACTGATCTAACCAACACAAGAATGCATTGTTAATTGCACATCCCTATATGCCTTAGATTGACTATGAGATGTTAAAAGTCTGGACATTTTATCTACCTATTTTTATAATAAGGTCAACAATGACATTAGTCAACTAATTGTAAGCATCACAATCGTTTTTAAATATATATAATCGGGATATTTTGTTTACTATTACCTACCACTGACTAATGTACTAAATTATGCTAATTATTCTACATTTTTTCTCTCGAATGGGAAAACGTGCATAGCTGTTAGCTGGCACAAGTAACACAACACAATAATCTTTAAATTTAATAATCATACACGGAATTTTATAACTTAACCAAAAAATGCATCTTGTCCTCCATGAGGATTTCTTACGGAAAAGTGATACAATTCAGTGAATGAGTATTTATTACACACGCATTTTAATGGCTTTAGACATGAATACATGCGTTAACGGTGGTTAAGGTTCTCTCCTATAAGTTTCACTTTGAAGTTATCAAAATTTACATATTTACATAGTACTTAACAATTTTACTCCATCAAGAAATAGGCATGACTGTTAATTCTATAACAAACAATATTCTATTCACATTTCCATTCCATCAGACCAGATATATCTCAACGTTACTATCAAGTCTCTACATAGGGGTATTAGAATGAATTGGTGTGCTATCACCGCACCGGTACCTTTTGGCATGATAAATTGTTTATGAGATCAAAGCATAATTAATTACACAGTGATTAACAAGCTGTTGAATATTTCTATAGAATTTGCAACGAAATCTGTCCTAATAATTAAGGACTTAATACACTTTCGTTCATTCTACTGACAACTTCCCACTTTAACATGCAAACTTAAAATAAATTTCACTAACAATTAAAGTTAAAACACAATTAAACAGTTACATTTTATACTACATGATTATAATAATTAACAGAAATCAACTATATATTTCGTACATCTCAATGCAATCCATGCATAAACTGTAAAACTGAATTGAAGACATATTTCGGACTGGAAAACAGCTTGAGTTCTGTAAGCCCCCTGGGCTCGTTTGGGTCTGTAAAGCTTATCTTGTATTTCACCAAATTCTTTGGCCTTATATTTTAAATCTGTTTCAAGTAAATGAAGCAGATGGAGAGATTGAAAGTTTTATACATTTCGTCGTCGTGATTGTGATGTGACTAAAATGAAAGTTAGTGATGTGGGTATTTGGTATATTTAGTTTAAAGTTAGATAAATGTGTGTTGCTTTTACTATTAAAACAAAGTAGTTAAAATTTAAACAGTTTCTTTGTGTTAAATGATGCATCATCTCTCATTGGTTAAGTTAAGAATACTCTTGGCAGTTTTGCCTTGGCAGAAAATCGAAGTAATTTTGGTTTGGATCTTAAGTACATATTTGGTAACATAAATTACAATATAATATTTAGCAAAGATGAGAGTAAGTTGCCTTCACAGTTTGTCCCAGTTTTTTACTTTGGATCCCCGACGGTCGAATCTTATGACTGAAAAAAGGAATATAACATAGCATTGTTAATTGTAAATCAGAAATGTGTTTGGTAGAAGCATTATTCTTAGCAAATATGTTTATTATAGCACAGACGTAGTCAGCAGAGTTTCATAGGAGAAGCTATTCCATAATATTAAAATGCAGATTTGAATCCAGAGCTTCTGCTAAATAGATTAGTTCAGAACTGCCAACTATGTGACCTGACTTGATGTTGACAGTATTGCTTGGCTTAAAGATTGATCCAGCTGAGAGCTAGAGGAAGAGGAAGTCAAGCAAAGACTTTTAAAGATATAAACCCATACCGACCGAGACACAAATTATAAAGCCCTGTAAATGACGCAAAGGCCACACAAAGAATAGTTTAAATATAGCAAGTACCGATTAGTTATATATTTCATATGCCGTCATATGTAAAAGCAATACTTAATGCGAAAGAAGTTAATGATAATTTCCAAGGGTATTTTCATGACTTATAATATTATGCAAATGTCAAAGGTCTCAAAGGACGGAAACTCTCTCTGCTTTCGTGTTAAATTTTACAACCAAAACCGAAAGAAACATGATGTTCAATTGAAACTTACTTAAGAGTAGTAGTACTCTTGTTTGAGACTACGGACCGAGAAACTGATGACGACTTTGAAAGTGGCTTGTCACTTTTTGCCGTATGATTTCGGTTGACAAGATGTGTAGTAAAAGTTTCATTGTTGTTGTTACTGACCACATACGAATTTGTTGCATAGGTTTGAACCTTGGAGGAAGCACGAGTGGAGATTCGAGACCCTGGTAAAGTAGTAATATTGTTTACAACTGACGTTGTAGATGTTGAAGTTTGTGGCGTTCTGTTGCTCGAGGATGGCCCTTGGACAAAGTTGTCATTTGACGTAACAGGGGATGAATTTATATGTACATGATTTAAAGCTTCATCATTTTGACCATGACCTGCAGTGGTCCAGGGTAGTCGAGTTTTCACTCGATTACCTCTTGGACAAGGGCCGTCTCTGGGAGTGGAAAGCCGACTCAACGACCGTGTCACGGGACGAGTGACAGCTTCTGTAGTTTGAGAGACTAAGCTGCTGCTTCTGCTGCATATACAATTGTTTAGGTTATGCTGATCATTTTCACTTTCTAATGGTTTTAGGGTCATATTAGAGCTAATTAACTCGGCCGAAGGCAACTTCACTTTCGATAGTGGTGTCAGTAGCCGTGCAGACCCACAACTAGCATCGCGATATGGCCTATTCGCCCAAGTTTATCCCATTAAAGGCAGCGTGAGAAAAAAATCAGAAACCCACCAAGTATTAAATAACGGATTAGTGTTTTGCCCCCTTTTTCATTATATTTTGTCAATTTTTGATCAACTATGAACATCGTTCTCAGGCATCCGCATTTCAGTTGTAGTTATTTTATTAGATGCGACATTGCCATAGATTAATTGCCAATAGGTAGGTGTAAATCTCAATCACAAGCTATATAGAACGACGTTCAATTAACTAAGAAGGGCTTGCTCCATGCAAGATGCATGTTGAGTGTGTTTTATAATGCCTCATTAAAACTTATATTTTAAAGGTTTCAGAAATCTAAAACTACTGACAAAAAATAAACATAAAAAGCTCAAAAAACTTGGCTAATAAAGCACTACCGATTCCTACAAAATAATATTCAAAGAATATGGTGGAAATATTCCTTCATCGATATGATAAAACTAAAATTCCATAGAACAAAATGCTTTATTTTAAAAATAAGATGCCAGAAATAATTATGATTAATCTAATAATTGGACAAAGTTTGTAAACAAGATAAATAGTGGAAAAGACATCCATTTAATAAGCCTGTAATGATAAGTACTGGACATCCAAATTCTGCTTGACATACAATGAACACTTAATAAGCTTTGAATAAACAACAACAACAAATAAAGGATATGAACTTAAGACAGCAATGCAAAAAAATGTTTTCTGAGCGCACGTCTGACTGAGTTTCCCTGCAATTACGTAAATGCAATTTAAAAATGATGCGAGAACACAAAACTATAAATGCTTCATTAAAGCGTGCAGAAAAATGTTGAAGGAAAAGGGCGATATCATTTCAGACTTTTAATGCGAAAGGTTCAAAATAATGTGAGCGAATCGAAGCGGCAAAAGCAGTCGCACGCAATATGAAGACTTATTATATAACATCAGCTTAAGAAGTAAATGACTGTGCAGTTACTAGAGCGCACATACCTTTTACTCGAACTTGTCGGAGCATTTGGACCTGCAGATCTTTTCAACCGTGACGAATCTCGGTTATCAATTACTAAAGTACCGTTTCGTCTCGGAACTGCAGTGCTTTTGCTCGTCGGTAATGAAGACGATTCTGATACCGTCCCTCCTCTGTAATTTGGAATCTTTTATAATAATACCGTTACAGTTTAGTTATAAAATAGGTTACATTTAACAGTGAACATACTGCCTCATTGCTTTAATTCTGTTTAGCATGTCCCCTTGTGTTATTTCACTATCCTCGTTTGCTAATTCTTCCTCTTCATCTGCTGTAAGCTGAAAATACAAAAGTTTAAATTAATCTCTCAATAATCTCCAAGTTTATTTTTTTGTTATATTTTTAAAGGTTTATCTGCCTACATCGCCACACGTATCATCACCATCTTCCAACTTCATTGAACCGACCTGAGCCAATATAGATCGAACTTTGTCACCAGAAACTTTAGTGGCAATGGAATTTTCCAAATCTAAGTATGACCTTCCTTGCTTTTTTCTTATACTGTAGATTGGATATTCAAATTTATGAACGGCTGAGTTATTGTTCTTTTTATTCTCTCGCCGCATTATGTCCCCTTGTTGACGCAAATATTCTTGCTTACTGAAATATAAATGAGTAATTTTATTAGTATTTTCAGCTACTTCGATTTTGTGGTACTTTTTTATGGAACTCACTCCTCAAGCCATTCTTGTTGTAATCCTATCACAGAGCCAGGTCGACACAATCGGACCCACGCAATGGCTTCACGTGCCGTGAAGTTGAAATGTTTAATGATATAGCACCCAATTAGTGAACCCGTACGTCCCAAACCAGCTATATTTTATTTTTAAAATTAAGATTTGAAAAAACGAGTTAAAATAAAATGTCGTCAATACACTTGGACTAGTTCAATCTCCCAAAGGATACGTACGACACGTAGAAATCATTATGGAAAAAGGGAGAGGGCAATATAGAAGAGTTAATTGTCTCTCCAGGGAGATGTCGCAATTGAATTCATATACAAATTTTAATTTGCGATTTTTCCTATTTAATTTATAGTGATAAATATCAAACCTTTGCAATGCACAGCAAGTGCCCCAGTAGTTTGTTCTGAAGCTTCAATAAAAGTTTTCATTATATTGTCAGTTGGTGTACTTCCATCGGCGAAAAACATTTCTATGTGATTGAACCCCCCAGCAGTAAATCTTCCAGCGTCGTACATTTTTCGATTGAGTCTCACAATCGTCCACACATTGTTATGCCGGAAGTAATTGAAGTATGCCTCAGGTGAATGCAATGGGTAGCCATTTGACACTTTTGTCTTAGGATGAGGTCCACAGAACGCAATGAACTTTTCGGGAACAATCCAATTCAAATCTGCATTTTCTACACGCTAAATGATAAAAGAATACAACGATTAAATAAATACAAAGGTTTTCAAGCACCTAATCCAACTAAGGGTTATAACTACTGTATTTATTTAAAAAGGACAAACCTCGTAGTACTCGTATTCATCGACATCGAAGTCATCGAAATCAAAAAATTTGTTTTGAAGAGCACGATGTAAAGCATTAAACACGTCCAGCAATGTAATGTAAAAGGAAGCTGTTCCGAATGATGCATCCCTGAGAACAATTCAATGAAAACATTATTTAAAAATTCATAATACAAGCAAAAATAAGATAAATAGTTTAAACAGCAATTACCGGAAGGAAATAAATGGAGGAGCATTAGGACCAAGAAGACTTCTGTATGCTTCTTCTGGAGATTTCTTGAGATAAATTATCTAACCCATAATAATTCAAATATGAAGGCTGAAAAAATATTCAATTAAAATGTTATTATGAATTATCGAATTTATTACCGAATAAGCTCCTACAAGAAAAGCAGCATTGACTCTTTTTTGAGGATCACAGCTTGTGTAGTGAATCAATCGCTTTCTTGCCATCGTTGAGGACTAGAACCATTAATTAACTCTATTATACTCTTGCTGTGCGACTATTAAACTGAAAGCTCCACAGATTAAAAACTTTAAAAACGAGAAGTAAAAGTTGGGTACTAAATATTAAGTTGAAACTTACACGTAATTTTATATTCAATTTCATACAGTAGCGATATAACATAGCCAAATTTAAAGGCCCGAAATCTGAGTTAAAACTTTCATAGATAAGTTCATCATCAATGGAGAAGTAATGTGTGTTTGGAGTTGATTTTAATCGATAGTGTCCTCGTAAAGTTGCAAAATATAGTCGATCTGCATAAATAAGGAAATGTAAAACAATACTTTTTCTTTTGCAAATAATTTACTGTGTAGTATATTTTCCAAATTCCATAGAAAACATTACCTTTTATAATTTGCGACGCGTACATGACCGTTCCATCGCGAATTTCATTTAATTCACCGTCCCCACTTCCTATTCCAGATGTATTAATATTCATAGTTTGGATGCCGTCCTGGAGCAGGTGAATTCTCAAGTCTAGTAAAAAAATTAAATGTTTAAGTAAATAAAATATTTTTCCAACTATTCTGTAAGATTTTCAAATAGTATTTTAATGAGTTATAAAACTTTTTGTGACATCAGACAGGAAGGCATAAAAGTATGGAGTCACTTTAACTAAAAGTAAAAACAAAATAAGCTATAAATCATTCATCGTATATTATATAGTTAGCCCATAATATAGTTAACCTCGAAAGAAAACTAACTAAGGTAAAAACTCCCATTTTTTTGTACAAAAAAGGATAACTGACTGGAATTAATTATGTGGATTATATATTGTTTCAACGCTCGCCTGCAATCACGAAGATGAGTGACTTTGACCATAAAAATAACGTACATGATTCGATTGAGGTAGGCGATATATGGGGGCTGTTTGTGCTCACGAAGTTAGAAATTATTCAAAGTTGCACATCACAATTTAAAAGGTCCGAAGGCATAACAATTTGTAACGGGTCATTAAAAGTTAACTCTAGGAGATGAATTTTTCAGATTTTCACATGAATGAATGGGTTGGAACCTACCTAAGCGACGTCATATTATTCATGCAACTTAGAAAGTTACTGCGTGGGGGTGACAATATGATGAAAACATTTTAGTAGCTGTATTCATTATTTAAAAAAAGTTTGCAAAAATTAGAAGCCGTAAAAGAATGCAGAAAATAACAGAGTTGCGAAGTGTACAGTCTGTTAATATGACTATGCGGAGGATGAACGAGGCAGATTATGAGAAGGACGAGAATGCTTCTTCTGCCGTACTTGAAAATAATTTGCAAGGTTTCGCATCTCATTCTCATCTCTAGTTTTCAGCGTGGGCTTGATTCATCTATGATCCATGACAAGATCGTATTTTGCATGACTTTTAATTCACAAAGCTAATCCTCCCTTTTTCTATTTTTTTATCATTGACAATTTAAACAGGGAAAATTACTAATTTTACATGCATGTCTCCTTGTAATTAAAGTACAAAAATGTGATGCAGATTTTTAATTGGATTCTCCATGACCAAATCATATCACTTTCAGGGTTGGTCTGTGCAACACCTGTTTATCCTATACCATCCAATCAGTTATGTCGTTCTGTCGGTGCACAGTAGTTAAGGTTAGGGCTAGGGCAGTTACAGTTGGACAAGTTAATTACTGCTATGCTGTCGATACTTTTTTACAGTACTGACCAGCCCCATTATGAAATTAAATCGACCGACTGAACAAAGAGTTTTATCGTTTTTATAAATGCCTTGCATACCTTAAACAATGTAACGATTGCTTTTCAAAGTTAAAAATGAATTAAATTTGTGAATAATTTCCTGTGCCTACTGAAATTTCAATTGAAAAAATGTCCGTTTCCTTTTTTATTGAGAAATGCATTTAAAGAGGTGAGCCTCGTGGACCGAAAATCAGCAAGAAATGTCTAGCTGTGTTCCGTTGAGTATAAAGCTATTATGTTTTTTTAAAGTAATAGAGAAATTAAAAAAATTTAACTGATCGACTGACTAAATAAGTAAATACACACTTTTACTATGATTTGTATTTATTTTACATTACTTAAAGATAATAAAATAAAAATTTTAAACAATTCCTTTTGACAAAATGAAATGAAGGCAAAAGTAAAGCTATGGTGATAGTGAAATAGAAATTTATCATCTTAATACATACTTGATCAATCAGATACGCTAGTTACGCTACTAAGCTTGTTTTCATTCATGAATCGGCATTCCTATGAATCCTATTATGCCCAAAATTTTCTTTCTTTGTAATCTTTAAATATTCACATTTTTTTGAAAATCAGAGACGAATTTGCTTCATTATTTCCTGAGAGGTTATATAAACTTTCTATTCACTTTACTTAATATTCTTATTCACTTCAATGTATAAATTCAAATTTATCGAAATTCTATTATTAATTTTATTCTACTTCAAAAAACTTTAATGAATAATTTGTTTCCCTCAGTTTGCATCCTCAGTATGTTCTTTCTATACAACATACGATAGCAATACAATACATACACTGAACTAGCTGACGATACATTTGTGGAAAGCTAACATTCAAAATATTGTATTTTCTTCGTAAAGAAAAATGGAAAAGGAAACATAATTAAAACAAATTTGAATTAGAAGGTACAAGAATTACATACCAAAAAGAGGAAGCACTCCTTGGCGATGATGGTATAGTTGGTTTTATTTCTATTTTCCTCGTTAAGTTCTTCCGATTAACAAATGCGACCATTTGCACCAACTAAGATTTTTTGCGTTTTTCTTCGGATCATTTCTCAATTCTTCTTCTCCTGTTAATATCAAATTGAAAAGTTTTAGACACTTATTGAAATCTTACCAAAATATTATGTCAATTTTGACTATTAATTTATTTTGTACTCAAACGATCGATGAGATAATTTTTATTCCATGTGCATATACTGAACTTTCCCTCATCTTTATTACCTAGTTAAATGCTTGGTTTCATTACGATTATCAATTTGAAATTATATGATCCCTTGCAGTACACAGTATTCTAAATAAACTATATTTGATTTATGCTCGACGCTTGCTAACTACTGTCCATTTTTTTAAATAGTCACCATTTTTTGGTGATTTCCTGCAGGATTTAAATTAATAGTTACGAATTGGTTGTCAAGGGGAACCGTATTTCGAAAACTTTAGAGGTCGGCCACTTCACACTTGTCCTCTCAGATAATTTTGGTGACTATTAAAAAATGAACAATATTTTTTTATCTCGCTCTGCCTGCCTGAAATTAACGTAAAGAACCGCACCATTGTTTCATTTTTTGTAGTTTTTTTGCTATTTTGTAATTTCTTTTCACTTGTGCGCAAATAATAAATGAATTGGTTTGATTTTTAAACTGCTTTACACTTTCTCCCTTGGTTATCAGCATCAGTATGGACAAAATAGTAATAAAGTCAATGTAGATTTTTCTAGTAATGATAACAGTTGCTATAGATTTCCTAATCTCTTTAAAGTACAAAAAACTTTTAATTCTAAAGCAAAAGTTTTTCTGTAAAATATTTATTTTAATAAAATACAAAATTATTTGTGTTTTTTCGGTATTATATTTTGATTAAAATTAAAGTTTTAATGCTACTTTTTGCTTACTCTGTCAAGCTAATAACATTATACCGCCAGCAAGAAATTTTTGATCGGTTAGCCGTTACTATGGCCGTATCAGGGGATAAAAAAATGAAAAATCCGTCACACAATCTTGAAACTTTCCTCTTTTCTAATTTTCTAATCCTACTAATTCTAAGATAACTAGCAACCAGCAAACCTAATACCAAATGATCTTGACGAAACTTACTATTATGATTTTGTGCGAATTAAAACTTTAATGCTCGAAACCCCCCAAAAAACATTTAAGGTAGACACTGACAAGAGAACAATAATATTATTGAAACCACCACAATCTATTTTTCTTTTCAAGGTGCATAATATCAATTGCTATGTTTTAGGTGGGAAGTGGTTGAGAATGATGATGATATGATGAGTAGTTGGACTAGTTGGAGAGGTGTGTTATTTTGTATATTTTCTATATTTTGTACCTCTACTCTTCTATCGTTGCTTTTTATAAAATGTATGGAAGATTAGCAATTATATGTAAACGTAGGTGTTAATAAAAAATAAAAATGTATTCACTGACTTAGTAAAGACGGATAAAACATCAAAGAGTTGATTGGTTGATCAGAC
Organism: Isotoma anglicana; assembly: GCA_034694685.1. Lineage (NCBI taxonomy): Eukaryota > Metazoa > Arthropoda > Collembola > Entomobryomorpha > Isotomidae > Isotoma > Isotoma anglicana. Next base: position 332 of record JAQFYJ010000608.1, on the reverse strand, counting down.
TTGGGTTATATTTTAATACTAACTTTTTTTAATTTTAGTTGGGGTTGTGGGGTTCTTTATTATTTGCTCCTTTCTAACTCAGGATTAATATTGGCAAGTTAGTTCAGCCATAGTCTTGGTAATATACAAACGGTTGAATCCTCGGTTGTCTATGTTTTTATATTTTTGTAATGTAGTTGAAACTTCATCTACTTATATGATGCTGTATGGCACTGATACTTTTGTAGGGAGCTTTTCTATTCTGCCTGTATTTAACTCTTTTTCTTATGCATAATGTATTATGATATAATCTTATTCCATAATCTCCATAAAATACTTCGCCCACTCACACA
>JAQFYJ010000607.1:0-12276 GCA_034694685.1 Isotoma anglicana | reverse complement strand
ATGTCAATACGTCAATTGGTTCCTGAGATAAATTGGCGACAGACGGACAGACAGACAGACCATTTTCATAAAGTAGTTCCACTACTTAATAAATTAGGTTTATCTTATTACAAAAAAGTAATACTAACAGATTTCTAGTTTTGTATGCTCATTCATATCATTAGAAACGTCATAAGTCATAACTGAACTTTATCTTGGCTCAATTTCTCTGCTTTCTTCTGTCTACAGAGTTAGGCAGTTATTAGTTCTACCCAAGGTATGCACGTGGAATACTTTTCTGTGGGTAGGTAATGATTTATTTATAAGCTACAAAACATTTTTTTAAATTCATTTTTCTCATTTTTATTTTTAAATGAAAAGGGAATCTTTATAAAATCCACCAAAATGTTGTACAGTAATAAATATTATGGCACAAATATAGCTGATTATCCAAAAAAGAGATTTCAATTGTTTAATTTTTTGTAAATTAATCAAACGTGAGTCTAAATTAAAGTTTGGCAATAATTTTCAACCCGGAAATTATAACTTTCCATTTGGTTTAACATTTTAATTCCTACTGTCTATTAAATATGCATAGAAATATAGGAGAATTTAAACAATAATAGGACAAAAATGGTATTTGGAGAAAGAGGAATTGAAAAACAAAATGGGTGAGTAAAAAATAGGTCAAAATTAACATGATAATGAAATTACTAATTGCTATCTTCTGCTTGGGTGATGATACGTATGCCTACTCTTCTTGTTTCAACTCTTTCAACTGACAGGAGCCTTTCATTTATGTACTTTTATTCTGGCCAAATTATGAATTAACATTCACCGGATTAATTAATTGTCAATGTGCAATGTGATAATTAATTTTACGATAGTAGACTCTCATTGGTTGGTACGAACAGCTTTGTGTTCCTAATTTTCATATAACAAGGGGAATCCAAAACTATAATTTGTCCGCTTTGATTTATTTCTAAAATTGTAAAGTGAAAGCAGTTTCATAACCCTTTATGTCAACCATTTGTTATTTTATAAACTATATGTTGGTAAATCACGCTTTCAAAGATTCTTTGGGGCTTGAATTGTACATAAACAACATTTCAAAGCATATAAAAACAAAAATCATGAAATTTTTAATGTACTAAATTACGTAAGTTCTTTTTGGTCTTCGGGATATAGTTCCATCCCTCCAAACTCCAAACAAACCATACAAAATCCATGAAGAGAATTTTCCAATGCAAGTATAATGCACTTAGAATGCAAAATCTGGATACATACAAATGCTTCGAACATGAAAATGGATTTGCCAAACTTACAATTAGTTTGTAGGGAGGAATATTTCCTCATTATAATTGTTAATTGTAACATAATATGTCTATACTTATTTAGAGCACATTCTAATTTGAAAAAATATTCTAGACTTGTCTAGACAGATATAAATAATCATATTTTAATTTGTATGAATTTTTTGTCTTGACGAAGAAACTGTGGTGGTTGAATTTTAAAAATAATGAAATATATTAATAAATGTCATAAAATAAAAACAATTTAATTGCTTTTCTTCACGACGTAAAATATAATGTTAAGTTTCCAATGCCATATTGTTTTTTAGCATATTAATCTGACGTAGGTTGTACTGTTCTTCAACTTTTGAAGGTGGATGAATGTATTATTATTTCTTGGAATAATTTTTTATATCGTGGTATGTCCATTGCCCATGTTGACATGATAATTAATAACAATACTGCGTCATCAGTACTAATCATATTGATTTGAAAAGAAAGTAGTTTCACATATAAGTACTCAGATAAGATACGTGCATACGTGAACGTGAGTATAAACTAATCCAACTCATTCCAAACAGTCTAGACCATTGACATATTATTGGAAATATACATTTATTTATACATGCTGTTTGACAGTCTTTGAAGTTCGAAGCCTCAATCAAGGGCAGTACGCTATATAATCTAACTGAATGAGTAAAAATAAGCCAATTTAGAAATGAGGTCTCCAGTCCACTGTCAACTGTATTTGTATTAATCCAATAGTAATTTATGCATATCTTATTGTACACTAATGAGCGAAACCCACCTCCGCCCCGAGAGGGAAATGGGGCATGTTATGACGATAATGCAATTCATTCAATTGTAAAGGTCACGAAAGATTTAGCTTTAAAAAGGTCTAGGATTAAAAGTGAGCACCTCGTGACATTTGACGGCTTGATCTATTGAAAGAGATTTGTACTTTTTAGGTAACTAACTAAAAATAATTCTATAAATATTAGACTGACGACAACGTCATAAAAGAAATCACCTAGGAATAATATGGTATGATGGATGTGACTTCTGTAAAACCATACTTTTGTAAGAGGTTTTTTTGTGGTATGAAATACCCATTAAAGGATAAAAGTTCCTTTTAATTATGAATAGATTAAGTACCTAATCTGCGCTAAAATTCTGATATAACAATCTACAGCAGCTTTCATAATCTATATTCAGCTCACGATCTCTCATCCTAATTTACCTAATTCAATCATTTTCTCTTAGAATAGTCTCTATCTTAGAAATCTACGCATCTTAAATTCTGTTCTGGGTCTGACATTCCCAGTTTTCAATATGCAATTTTTCTCTTAGTAAACTTTCTTTTCTCCGGTTTCTGTGAGTGAAAGTATCGAAAATTCCTTTTCGTTGCTCTACGACGTCTTAAATTTGACCTGCAGCCATGAACAAAACTAACTTTTCCGATTTCCGAGTTGGCAAAACGTAAATAATTTACCTGTGAAGGATACTGCATTAGCCACAAAGTAAAAGGAATGGAAGAAGATGAGTTACGTTCTTTAATCATTTTATACCATCAAAGATAAACAACTGTCTTCTCAAATGAGTCTTAAAGTTTTCTTTGAGTTATTAAGTTCAGCTTGTTTGTTTCAGACTCGTGCTTTCTTTCTGACGCAAACAACTTAGGAACAAACTGGAGCTTCTTCATCATCAGTTAGGATTAGGATCACACATCACATCAAATCACATCACACTACACATGGCTAATCAGTATTATGCAGAAAAGAACTTCATTACTTCCACTTGCTTACGTTGTGCACCCATCCATGAAAACATTTCTGACTGATTACAACCGCAAGGACGCCTACCACCAAATCTTTTCCTACTCGTGAGCATCCGCTAATCTTAAGTAGGTGAAAGCATCCTATTCAATAATCCGTTGATGACGAGTATGTGGGAACCACTTGCGTTTAAAACGGCTGATTCCTCTGTCCCAAATTTCCAACATCTATAAATAGTTCAGACAACATCTAATCTAATGGAGCAAAATTATAAAAGCTTAACATGATTAAATCCGATGGAAGCACACGGAAATTCATTATGTGATGATTATGAGAGTAAACTTCGGGAAAATGACGTATGTCCATCCGTCCTGACAAATTAGTCGTATTTTTTATGATTATTATTAAACTACTTATTATGTTAATAAGTATACTACAGGTAGGCTAAGCTCGATTTAGATTTTAGGAGAATAAATGAAAGCGTAGGCGTTAATTTTAGTGAAACATGATATGAGTTTAACTCGGAGTTTAAGTTGAGTTGAGTTTTTGACGGACTTTTTGATTGATTTTGCAAATTCATTAAAAAATAAAACACATCTGTATACTTTTTTATCTTTGAATCAAAATAACTGCATTGATTTTCATTTCAATTATTCAGGTTTATATCATATTCACGATACTTTAGATTTTATGACTTTATCACAACCATTTGTGTTAAAATAATTTGTCGAGGACACAAATGCACTTGAATTAACAGTAATTATAATCGTAACCATAACTAAGGATTATGTCTTGCAATATCAGTACGGGTGTAATATAGTTGTTGTAATCATAATTAGATGATGAGGTCAATTATTGTATACGAAATGAGGAATAAACCACAAAAATACATCCCACTAGACTAACCGCGGCTTTCTCTCTTGTATAAAAGTTACATGTTCTTTACCAGTTCATTTCGCATTGCCTCGGCACATTTTGTGTAACATATAATAATACAACTACACATTACATTTACCAAAAACACAGGTTAGCCTGTCTTGAATGGACAGATTAATTATCTAACAATAAATGGTCTATTATCACCACAACTCATTACTAACCAACTATTAAGCTAAGGGTTAATATAATATTGGTTGTTCAAAACTTAACATATAAATTATATTATTTTCTATATTAATATTTTTCGGTTACCTGCCCTGAATAAATCAGTAATAATCTACAACTCGTACAACACGAAAAGTACCACTGGACACATTAATCACATTCATATTTCTCAGCTACAACATGAAATTTATCGAGCACATCTCCTTCAGTAAAATAATACTTACAAAATTTCTCCTTAAAAAGGTATGCCCATTTTTACATCGTATAGTAGAACGAAACTCTGATGTGGACTTTATACTAATTTTTAAAACCTAATCTAAGGTCCAAGGTATAACGCAATTAATTAAATATCAAAGTGATTCTGCTAATTGCGAATTCGGACCGTTTATCAATAAAAAACAAAATCTAAATGCTCAGTAAATATACCGTTGAATTTCAACAAATTTACATACTCGTGTTAATGTGAATATTTAATGAGCATATACCTCTTTAAGGTAGAAGAGTTAATAGTATTTTGAAACTGACATGAAAGTTTTCTGTGCTCTACAGCTACGATTACAGCAATAAATTTTAGCCAAAATTTGACATTCGTTAAAAAACATCCCTTTCAACAAGACTCTGTCTGCGATTACAAACCGTACAAAAAAACCAACAAAAATAATAATATAAGTAACATTTAGTAACAAGTTTTTAACTGCACACAATACAACTGACTTTCAGTGTGAGCTAAGAACTCTCCAGGAGTAAGATAAGCATTCAGTTAAAGTTTCATGGGGTTTAAAATCATTATGCAACTGGATGAATTGTAATATTAGACCAGTGATGAACGATCGACAAATTGACATAATTACATATAGTATGCAAAAGCCACAGATTTTCCAAAATTAAGTCTACATTCTCAAACTATCAGGCTTCCTAAGTATTAATGGGCGATAATTTCCAGATTACGTTCAACATTATCTCAGTGTCCTTTTAAAGGTCTGGAATATTGTAGGATTTGTACTCCTTAAGCCCATACTACTTTAAGAAGTTTAATTTCTTGATACCTTTTCATTTTGAAACTATATGTGTTTTTTAATATGAAATGGGATGGAGCTTTTTAAAGTTTAATTTCACTGGTTATCCAATAAAGCTAGAGGTAAATTATTATTTTGTTTTAAAACATTGCTGAGGATGGTAAGAATATTTTTGTTAGTGATAGATACTTCATCTTTATTACATTTGACTTTAATTTGGCAACGCGGAACTCCCTTGAAGAGGATCTGAACCTGACTTTAAACATAGCATATGAATGTAATTCTGGAGATACGCAAAATATTACTCAGCCGACTTAGTCGAAAAGTCATTTATTACCACAAAAATTAACTCTAGTTTGAAAATAAAGACCTATAATTTCGAAGTCCCTGCCTTACTATTTATTTTTACAAAGTTTCATAGCTTTCACGGGCATCGATTAATCAAGAAATGCGTTTAATACTCTAAATAAGTTCATAAGGGTCTTTCATGACACGAATATTATGCTTTGATTTGTGCTCTGAATTTCTCCTACTAGCAACTAAGTGGGACATGTCCTAAATAAAACGTACTATTAGTACTTTTAATATTAGTCAAAAAATCGTGGATAGTGCTATAAAAAGACCATAAACATAATAATAATCACGAGAAATTTATTTCTGAGCACCAAAATGCCGATATCAATTGGTCGATGCGTAGCTAATTCTTTTGCCTTTCCCTGACTGATTCTAGGACTGAAATTTGTATTGTGTCGTGTGTTCTGCCTTGATGCAACACAAGAATAGAAAAAGTTAATATATATATTTTTTATATATATGTACGATGATGTAACCTCATAAGCATACCAAATCTCAAAAGTTTACACCACTACTTGAGTTATTTTCTTCTCGTGTTTCTACCAGATGAACTTGTACTTAAAATAGGTACCGCTGGGCCTTTTCCTTTCTGAGAGTTGTTTGATGTCCCATAAGGAATCTTGAAAAGGAAGATGTCTAAAGACTCACAGATTTCAATACAAACTCTGCTGCAGTATCGCCACAGGTCAAACGTCGTCCAAATCTACATGCATTAACAGAATATATGGATTTCTTAAATCTTGTTTTGGCATTAGTACGAAATGTATACATTATCAAATGCTATATTGCAGGAAGCATTGCTGAACATGGTATCTAATACTACTTATACCTTCTAATATTCGGTAGACTAAATTTGTAATTATTTAACTTACCAAGCTGAAAAACAGCAGATACTTTTCGCTGACCAAATAATTGAAATATTGATTCATGAACAACAGAAAAGGTCCCAGCAGCGATGTATCCAGGTAATCCATTTCACTTTTCGTCATGTGAGCGACCTAATGAAGGAATTAGAGATAAGTTAATCATTTAGTATCTTAGATTAACAGTTCTGCTGATAATCAATTCCAGTAAAGGATTAAATTAGGACAATATTAATTACCACAAGTCTATTTGTAACTTTCGCAGCAACAAGACCAAATGTGAGGATGTATACCGCGGGATAGGTCTCATATAGGTCTTCTTTACTGTTGCCAGCTATAAGAAGAGCTGGCACGAGTACCAGGCTGAATGGTATCACGGGAGAAAGGACACTCGTACCCTAATGCACACAAATTTCATGAATTAAACTGTCACTAATTGCAATCAACACAACCCAAATAAAGCATAAGAAGCTGTAAGCAAATTGCGTTTTATAGTATTTGTGTTACGTTGTGATATCAAGCAAAGCAAAACAAAATTTTCAAGCAGTAACAATCACTACAGATATCTTAAGCACAGAAAATTTAAAAGCAAAAGGTGTAGAGAGTAAAACAGTAATAAGTGTTTGGTTTCTCAAAGCTAATTGTGCACTCGAAAAATCGTAAGTGTAGTAGCAACCGTTTGGCCTACGGTCGGACAAAACAATTCGCCCATGTACAACCAGCACATTCTAACTATCAAAAATAATTGCCGTTCGCTTCACACCGACATAACCCAAATTAATTCCTGTGCCCCGCATGATAAATGACCCACAACTTACTGCCACAGAGGAGCCATTTTTTCCTGCACCTCCGTACAAAATTGTTTTAAAATCCCACACAAGAGCACGGATTCCTCCGGATAGAAAAATTGCTACATAGACGTAGTATCGAGGCAGATCTATGCTCGGGCAGAGCTGTGATGAAAAAAACGAGTAAAATAAAAACGTGGAAACAAAATTCAGCGGTTCTATCTAATCTATATTTAGGTATTTAAACTATAAGTAGTATATTGCGTTCACTTCTGAGTCAAGTAATGGTGTATCCTTAACTAGTTACTAATATTACTAGTTACTATGAACTATTGAACTGATTTCACGTAACGTGATTTGAACAAAAAAGTCTTGAAATTGGGTTTTAGGTATTTGATTTTTCAATAACTTAATTCACATACTATAAAACACATTAGTCTGGTCAAAGTGTGTTTCGAACGAATTCTGAATTCTACAAATGATGACGGCAAGTTTACAAAGTAAATAAATGCTTAAGTGTTCTTAGTTACAGAGTAGACATGTTCCTTGTTAAAAGAAAAAAAAATACTTAAAAAAGCAAGAATATTAAATTACCAACTTTATCAATACTGCAAATTATAACAGCAATCGTCAACATAGCGTAAGTTAAAAATAAAGATTTAGCGCTCATTAAAGTAAAAAAAATCGGAACTGAAACGCAGAAAATAAATCTTTACTGCTACCACCACCAAGAAAAATCAGCGTATACTATGGCACGAGGTGGGTTCAAAAACTCACTGCAACAGTGGAGCCATTCTTCCCTACACCGCCTGTAAATATTATCTTCAATGTCTTGGCGAATGACCATATCCCCAGGGGGAGTGCCACCAAAGTTGGGATGGCTCCCAACGGCAAATTAAAGAACGTCTATTCAGATACAATATGTAGCCACGATTTGTTAATAAAATACTTTTTAATCTTCATGTTGTCGTCACCGAAATGAGTTAATTTTCAATATTTTATATTGTAATGGATTTCTATCCCTATATAAAACTTAATATATATATATTCGTAAGAACAAAATATTTCTACTTGCATACCGGTTTTGTCCAAAAATCGCATCCTTGATAGCCAGAAATTACATGGACCATCATTATTCCAATCTGGGCTTCTGTGACATCCACAAATCCAAATCTTAAGGTTCCTATTGAGTACCATACATGTATCAATTCTCATCCAAAATAAATACAAATTCAAATACCATTTTAAATTGTAATGCATTATTCAAAAGAAAATGTAAATACCGGAAACGTAAGTTTGCCAATGAGCGCAATAAAACAGTGTGATGGCACAGAAACACTGCAGGAACATGAGACCAGGAGCACTGCCCAGTTGACACGATACGCAGACAGCTAGCGAGACAAACACTGTAACCAAAACAATAACAATTAAATCAAATTGAAACTTTCTTTTCTTTTCGAAATTTGCTTATTAAATTCCAAACCTGTTGATATAGAATCACACCCATGGTCAAACAATTCTCCTAGCGGCGACGAAGAATTTGTTCTACGGGCTTGTTTTCCATCAATAGCATCTAAACTTTGATACACAAACAGGCCTAGGGCACACATATAACAAGCCCATGACGGTACCTGGAACAGAATAACATTTCAGTTATGAATTACTCGCCCGAATAGCATCCGCCGCGCACCGGCTTATCACATTTTCACAATTTGAGGAAAAACATGTTAACAACTGCCACAAGCACTTACCGGCTGTCTACAATCCGGACTGTAATATATTAGTATAAGGCTGGTAAGTATATTTACGAAAAGTCCCAAGCATGTTATCAAATTGGGGGCTAGCCACACAGGGACTTGGGTGACCAGCCAATTCCACCAATGTTGCAGAAGCGGATCAAGAAGACTGCTACTGCTGGCAGAGTATCGATGCTCCTTCAATCTTTTTAGCTGAACATCACTCAACAATCGTTTATCCACTACTTGATCCATCATTATCACTCCTCCCCCGGATCTGGCCCCACTGCCTCAGCTGCAATTCATTCAAGCAACAAAACATTTATAAGTTATGCTTGTAAGTACAAAAAACTTTTAACAACACGTGACATTTCACTGATTTTTATCCGTTTGTTATTATTATAACAATTCAACACCCTTAATCCATTTGTGATTTGCCATTATCATTATCAATTATAGTAGCTTATAAAATGCTATCGGCTGACTCTTAGTCAGTCTCAATCTAGAACAACCATGTGATCAGACTAATTTCAAATTTACATAAAAATACAACATATAATTTCCTGTATACTCCAGAAATATCGATTAAAAGATTAAAAACGGTTAATATTCCACAATTTCACTTACTAACGGAACGGCCAAAGACTGTTCGTTGTAAATGCACAGTCAACAAAGTAAAGCCGTCGAAGATCTCTTTAACTAATAAAAAATAATGAATAAACAAAATAAATCGAAATGATGGACACAGTCAAGTGACAAGATTTAATTTCCACTGACTGTGTGCTGTGAACAGTATCTGATCTTGTGGTCTACGTTTTAATCAACTTCCTCCAAAGTCGTTACGTGGTAAAAGTATGACGAACTGCCATGCAGGTTAGTTTTAATTAGAGTTTACCTATATATATTTTTTAAACCAAGTTGAAAGTTCTACTCACTCACTGGTGGTATATAATGAATGTGCTGTATTATTTGAGAATATTGGATTGGATTGGGATTGGAAAGTAAGGAAATAATATTAGAGCCAGGCCGCCACGTAAAAAGAGAGGAGGAGGATTATCCATCCGTCATGATCATGAGAGAGGAGACCCAAGCACCAAGTCAGTCAAGACCTTGGTCATACTACTTACTACACTTTTACAATTTTTACACAATTTAATCTTTAACTTATATTATTATTATTATTACCTCTACTTTACACTCGTTCTTTTACTATGTACCACACCACACCAACTCTATAACTTAATTCAGCTTGAACTACTTAAATACTCTCTAGTCCATACTATCAACTATCAACTATCCAATATAGCTCTAGTTTTTAGATAATATTAACCATATATGAATGCAATGAATGAAGATGATCACGAGATGATGATACCGTTATATTAAATGAACTTACATGCAATGTCGAGATTGTAGCAATAATCGTGAGTGGGAGATGATCCGATTGCAATTTGGGGCTCAGCAATATTTTATACCAAAGAAGTTAAATTATAATAATAGACAATTGGTCGATTCAGTTCAGTCCACCCACACCACAGCACACAGGCAGGCAGTAAGTACAACAACAAATGTTCAATCGGTTTACTCGGTGTACGGTGTGGTTTACTTTTTTTTAGTAAATTCGCAGTCAGTGTGTGTGCAGTCAAGGTATTTTTTACAGAGTAAACAAATAAGAGTCAGACGATGCACCAGGCCAGAGGAGACGGACGAGACACAGGAGGTCGCACAGAGACTCCTATCACCTATTCACGTATTATCAATAATTGATGAATGTGCCTTCTTGATTGTGGATTGTGGTGCGATGATGATTGATTGATGTTGATGTTGATACTTTTTTGCTTTGATGATACTGATATTATAAATCCTTTCATTTATTTATTTTCAACTCCATAATTCACCGACTTTGCCATATGTGAGACCAGATCAGACCACGTTTATTTATACAAAATCCACCCACACACACAACAACCTTATCAATTTATGTTTAAGTATAAATTAATCGCGATGAAAAAAGAGAAAAATTTTGGATAGAAAAGTGGTGACGAGAGATAAATGATGAGAGGAGTCGGTTCGGTTTATTCTTTACAGGACGGTGGAGTAGACTCACAGAGGGACAGAACAGAAGGTCGAGATGAAAAGTGAAAAGAGAAAGCTCTTGTTTTTCTGCGAATGACTTCACTTATACTTCTTTACCTTTACGGATTAGTAGTGTCTATGACTTTATTGCGGGTCTAGACTATTCTACATCTACTATTATAGATCTATGACAGATAGACAGCAGACAGGAAGAAATGCATTCAATTCAATGGATTATGATGATTTAGATTTGTGCAAAAAGCACGTGTCCCTTTTTATCTGATGATTTAATTTATTTTTAGGAAACGCTTCTTTCCTTACAGCACGGCACGGGGCTTTTTTTTATCAGAGTCAGTTAAGACTGGACTGACCAAAAGGTGCATTTTGGCTTGACCCCAGCAAAGGTCCAAAGCGTTTGGTCGAGTCCCTCCGTAAATCTACGCAATATTTGCCAGAAAATAACCTTTGGATTTGGAATTCATACCAATTAAAAGGTAGGTTTCCTGGACCTTAATGACACACGTGCTTTTTGGACACCCCTTACTATTAATATTATAGTGTTTAGAAGAACGATTACGATTTATTGCGACGAGTGTGAGAAAATAATTTCATGGGGGTTAATTAAAATGATATGTGATATTATTATGCGATATGTTATTCTAATTTACCGGGACATATATAAATAGCGACGCTTTAATTGAATAGGTAATCAATTATTTTATGCGTGTGATGAATAAGCAGAGCTGTATATAGTTTCGAAATAGAAATTATGCGATGTATATCACAGTAGTAAATATGGATTGTTTTGTTACTTGTTACTTGTTTTCATTGGTTTGTAAACTACAATAATATACTGCGTGGTCAATTAAAGGCTTAACCGCCCTCATACCCCTAAGCCCTAAAGTATTAGAATAGCATGCATTAGTGCAAAAATAATGCAATGCATTTAAAATGGTTATTGCAGCTAAACTGGATAAGCTTCGTTCACCTTGCAGTCTTACATATTTTCATACTCCTAAATGTTATTATTTTCCATTTTGAATTTTTATTTCTGCGTGTCGGGTTTTAAACATGAATGGATTTAAGATGCATGAAATGATGGTACACTCATCAATGCACTACCTAATAATTACTGCAGTGTTTTATGTAGTCAGAGCTTGAAGACATGGATTTATGAACGATTTGACTGGAGATTGGAGATGAGAGTTCATGACGAATCATCAAGTCTCATTTTACACGGAATTGAAAGCACACGATTGATTGATTGCATCTTTGATCATGGTATTCTACGCT
>JAQFYJ010000606.1:0-12291 GCA_034694685.1 Isotoma anglicana | reverse complement strand
AATTATTTAAATTTTGCATTTTCAAAATTCCACAAATGGATCCACTACGACAATTAAGACTCTCCTGTGCTATTTTTTAACGTTTTATTCTTACTCTCCATAAAAACATTCGCTCTAATATGCTGTGCTTACATTTTTTAATACAATTGCGCTGTGCTGCTCTGTGCTAAATAATTTTCGAGTACAATGGTGCTGTGCTGTGCGGAAATTTTTTAAAGGTTAATTGTATTGTGCTGTGCTGTGCTAAAAAATTGTTTATAATCTTGTGCTGTGCTGTTTTGTGCTGAAGGTTTTTTGTAGTATAACTGTGCTGTACTGTTCTGTGCTATAGTACAACCTGCCCAGGTCTGGTCTGTCCGTTTATCTGTCTATACGTCACCCGGTGCAGTTTCATCGCAACTTCACACTTATTGTACAAAGTCTAGAGGGTGTAATATTTACCCCTAAGGCAATATTACTTATATTTCATACATAAACAAATGGGAAACCGTTGGATAGGGATCAAGCAGTGAAAGCATTATTCTGAAATAATGTTTGTCGCCGGATGCGACTTAAAGTTGCAAATCTTTTCTTCCTTCGATTTCACCTTCGTAGGAGCTAGCAAACCAGGGGCGTAAATCCTGGCTTTCACAAAACAATAGGTTTCCGAACAATAGGGAAGTTCCTCTCTAGGATCAATTACTGTCGGCCAATTTATCCAGTGGTGAAATCACTATTTGCTACAAGTATAGACTATCAACAACGCTGGGGAATCTGAGTGCACTTTGCTATCCACGATGGAAACTAGTAATTAGAAGATGAAGTTGCCGAGATGAATTCTACTAAGTTACCGACTCAATCAAAAGATGCTTAACACCAGCGGTTGTAGGGTTTACACTTTTTACTGGCTTCAGAGAGCTTTTTATTGGACAACCTCCTTCCATGAGTTATAACAATCAACTGATCAAAATTACGCTTTAAATCTTACCTATATACATTTATAACAAAGAAAACATCTTATCCATACTAATATAAATATCATACAACGCATACTAACGATTAAATTAACATGTAACATTCACCACAGATTCACATAGTTACTAAGTATTGCATTTAATTGTAATTTTACATAGCACAGTATACAAATAAATTACAAGACACCTTAAACACTAAAATTAATACATTATATTTAACAATCCTAACCTAACCCATCATTATCTATCCTAATTTTGGTATTCCGGATTGGTATTCTAGATCAGTATTCAAACTAGGGATTCCTGATTTTAGGATGTCTAATATTTCTAAATTAGTATTTAAGTATGATATTTGTAATTGAACCTTTTGCTTCTACAAGAATTGTATATTAATGTCACTTGTGACTTGGTATTTTAAGTTGGTATTTGAAAGTGGTATTCGACATTACTATTTTCAAGTTGATAATCAAATTAGGTATTCAAACGGATATTAAGCTACTAAATAGGTAGTCGAACTCGGTAATCTAGATTAGTATTTAATAGTGATATTTTAACGAATGTGTCTAAATGGTATTCAAAATAGGTATTTAAAATTAATGTTCAGTTTTGAGAATCAAATTTAGTTTTTGAAAAGTAGTTAAGAGTTCAAAAGATGGTATTTAAGCTAGTATTCAAAACCGGTGTTTAGAATGGGTATTTTTAGTCATTATTATTAAGAGACTTGAAAGAAATATTCGTGACTAGTATTCAAAATTTATATTTAGATTTGGTATTCCTTATGCTTTTTTGATTCAAGTCCTGTCTTAACCCATCCTAACCTACACCATCGCCATCGCATTGTAAACTACACTATATTAACTCGAATTACACTAAACTATTTCTAGCCACTTGCTCGTCCCGCAACAATGTTAAATGTTTAAAAAAGCGAAAGCCAAAAAGTGCAGTCATTTATTTATAGCGATAGGGTCGGCCACCCGGCAAAGTAATGAAAATAGTAAAATCAACATAGTAAATAATTTTTTTAGGCCAACTCATCACTGAATCAATTGTTTTACTAATCAAAAACAGTAAAACCAGTGTTCGCCCATTGCTTTATATTCAGTTGCTGGCTTGTTTGCTTAATTTGCTTTAAAGCTCTTTAAGCGCTTATCCGAAATTTTGAGTTTTTCGCTTGAATTGCTGTATGGGCTATTTATTATTCCTGCCAATGCTTTTTTTGCTTAAATAGCAAATAAAGCATGGGCGGGAATGCAAAAAACATTGGCGGGAATGTAAAAACAGCAAATAAAGCAAGCAAGCCATTTAAGCAAAAAAAGCAAAAACAGCAAACAGCAACCAAAAAGTTGTGCTTAATGCTATTTTGGGGAACACTGAGTAAAACCCAAAGGAGATTTTCTATTCAAAATACTTGAAATGAAATACTTAGATGCGTCAAAGAAAATTGAGTATTGTTAGAAACATTGGTCACTATAGGCTGCCGATAATAAAATTACACAAAGCTTGTTATGGAAAGAGCATTTGGAAAATAGAGTTTGGAAACTAAGTGTTGGCTGGAAGTTCAAAAATGACGGTTTCAGGGAAGAAAGAAGGTGAGGGAAGAAAAGGGAAATGCGAGGGTGGACAGGCAAGGGCCAAATATGCGAGGTTGGACGTAGAAGACATTACTGCTCTTGTAATATGAAAATAGTTTGAAATATGGTAAACCAAGGGAAGAATATGAAACTTTATGGTTAGCTTTTCTTAATCCAATTTCTATGCTGGAGACCGTATTCGTGGCTTCAAATAAATCAATAATTATTAGAATAAACCTTCTTAAAATATACTGTCTGCTCAAAATTTCCTAGCCTTTCTACCTGTTATGGGTGTGTCTGTCCCGCCCGGCCTACAGTGAAAAAAAGTCTGAATTCTTTCTTAAATAAGGCTGCAATAAGCCCAATTACAAAAATTAAGATGATAATAAAGACTATAAAAGTATAATGTAAGTAATCTAGAGATGAAGACGGGATGCTTGTACATGTAGTGTTGCAGGTGTCTTGTACTGCTTTAGCGGTTCGGTGCATTAATTCATTTTTGAATTCTTCAGTTGCAAATACAACCATCGAGTATACAGTGAAATTGTATCGAAGTTTTGTGAAGTCTTTCGCTTTTATCAAGTTGTCAATAGTAATATTTTCCCCTCTGCATCCAGACTTGCCATATAAAATATATGTTAGTCCTGGTATGTACAAAATCGCCTCCAGAACACTATTCACAGGATAACCTTGTAATTCGCTTTTACAAATTCCTATTGTGATGTTGAGCTCTCTACTATCTTCATTGGTTGCTGTAAATTCAAGTCACTGAATGTTAAGTATACCATTATAACTAGTGCTAAATCGTTGGGTTATATCAATATTTTAGTGACTAGTAATTTTGGCGTGCTAAACGATAAATCTGGGGATTTTAAAGAACAAATTATGACTGCAAGGCCAACTGCGGTTTCTCATTCTAAAGGAGAAAGAGAACACTTTAGTCTGGCTAAATTCCTTGATGAAAGTTTTACAACAAATGTAGTTTAGGAAGAATTTACGAGTGGGTAATATTCATTTTTGCATCGATGAATGCTAGGAAACCCGACATGATGGGGGTTTGCCTGGTTTCTTAAATACCACTTTTTGGCAGTCAATATTACTCGCCACGGTCACAGTGGTAGTTATTGGTATTAACAGGTGACTGGTAAGAACTGGCAGGGCTGGGCAAAATACATGGGTTTGAAATACAAAATTATGAATACAGTCATCGGCTCAAAATACTTTTGTATTTTAATTACAATTTCAGGATTTAATTTAAAACACAAAATACTCGAAGCTTTTAAAAGGTGTCAAAATACAAAATACATTAACATGAAAAATTTCTAAAAGGTTTAAATTTAATAAAATGATAAAAAAATCGAAAATTACTTCGTAATTTTATAGTTTGCAACCAATTCATGTACATTCAATATTCTAAAATGATATGATAAAGCTAAGTAAAATTTAAATGAATGTAATTTAAAATGTGGTTTACATAACCTTTTGGGCTCTATTTGGGTCTAAACAGAAATAAAATAACTACCCATAGTAAACGCGTTTGTATATTTCTCCATAAAACCCAGACTAGCCAAAAAACATACAAATTTTTTAAACATATTCACATGTAATAAGTAACATGAGATTTACATCTATTTCTTAATTGACCTTCATTATAAATGATGAATGTGATAAAACTTACAAAATCATTAAAAATATGCAAGCTTTTTCAATTTTCTGCTAACCATTTTGCACCTGGAATTCACATTTTTCGTATTTTTACATAAAATGTATTTTGTATTTTGAAAAAGTGTTTTAAAAACATTTGGCAGTTATTCTTGAAAAATCAAATGTATTTAAATACATTTTTGTATTTGAAGCTCTAAATACAAAATGCATATTTTTGCCTAAACGCTTATAAAATACAAAATACAGAATACACTAATGTATTTTAAAAACGTATATTAAATACACGTATTTTGCCCAACCCTGAGAACTGATAAATAATACTTGCTGTGTTGTTACTCTGGTTGTGCGCAAAACATTATGAATTTTACTTGAATATAAGAGGTAAATGAAGACTTCGGTTTTTTAAATTATAAAAAATTAGGAAGATTAAAAAACAAAGTAAAATTTGGTTTTAATAAAGTTAAAAGTCATCATTACAGAATATTGCGGATAAAATACTTTTGAAGGCGTAAAAGTGACAAAGTGAAGTCTGCTTTTTACAAAAAATTGGAATTCAAGAATGACGAATAATTTTTATGCATAACCACATGATTGATAACACCTTTAATCAAGCGTAGTGCTAGGGCGCTTGTTAATCCCATAAAATTTCGGCTGGGATTAAGGATTAATTTTTCAAAAATCGGGATTAAGATTAAGGATTAGGATTAATTTTTCAAAAATCGGGATTAAGATTAAGGATTAGGATTAACCAAATATTGGGATTAATTTTTACAATGATTAATTTATTTTTTGAGATTCGTTGGGATTAAGGATTAATTAATCCGGATAAATTTTAATCCCTGGGATTAATTTTTCAAGATATTTTTTTAATAAATCCAAACAAATAACTTCAAAGTAAATTAGATTATTTCATGGAAATAAATTAAAATCATAAAAATTAACACAAAATTAATGCAACCTTTCCGAAAAATAATTTCCAATTTTTAATTATTTTGCTGCATTATGAATGAAAATTGCAAGTGTATTGCATTAGGAAAATCTGATATTTCGCCTAAAATATTATCTGAAATATTTTTTAATCTCTTAGGTGAAATACTAATTACTAATACCGCTATAACTATTACATATTAAAATGAAGGCACAGTTAGTGTTGCACATTTGTGACTCTTTAGTTTACAAAATTTTTTCAAAGTCTAAAAACACTTGGTAGAAGAATTTAAAACGATAAAACCACTGCACAATTTTATCTTTCAAACGAATTTGGGAAACTAAACAAAATTTTAACAAAAAAAAACAAAAAAATTAAACCCGAAATTAATCCCAGTGGGATTAACGGGATTAATGTAACTGCGGGATTAAGTATTAACTTCAGAATTATTTGTGAGTGGGATTAAGGATTAAGGATTAATTAGCTAGAATTTTGATACTGGGATTTAAGAATAACGATTATTAATCCTTAATCCAATTTTTAATCCCGTTAATCCTTAATCCAGGATGAAAAATCTCTGCCGGTTGAGTTTTTTTGAATCAATAGCCCTAAGGAATTTATTTTGTAAAGATTTTTAAACGCCAGTGTAGATGTAAAAGTACTTTGGCAGTGCCGAATAAACATTTAAATCACGAAAATGGAAGCATAATGGTAAAAGTATAAATTCATAACAAGGAATCAGTAATACCATAATAACAGTCCGAATTGGTGAAAACAGGAATTGTAAATCGCCCGTCTCCTATAAACTGCTGATAAGCGTTCCCGAGACATTCATCAGACTCTTGTTCATTCCCTATAAAAAACACACATATTTATTCAGTATAATCCATTTTAAATAAAATTTAAAGGGATACTATTGTTTAAATTTAAAAACAAAAGGGCCCCAAAAAACCCAACCCCCCATTCATTTATAGAGAAACCTTCTCAAACTTTCTAGCTTTAAATCTCTATTTTTTGTGTTTTAAAGTTTTAAAATATGTTAAGCTGCAATACGGTAAAAAGAACATAAACGGTAAAATTGTCACTTGTTTGTTATAAAAGATTCTATATTTAATTAATATTACTATCGGTTTGAGTTATGGGGATGACAATCATGTTTCGTATTTTCATAAAAAGTCATTTTTATTTCCTAAATCAGTCAAACTTTATACTCGGTCTTGGGGATAAAACGTTACTTTTGTTTGTTCTGAATTGTTTTTATGCTTGGTTTAAAAATGATGTTTTTATTGCTATAAAATTCAATTTGACGGAGTAATTTCCGAGTCTTGAAATTTTGCTTATAAATTTATAAGAGTTAAAAGTCAGAATACTTTAAAGTTTAGTGGTATATTTTGTGAGCAACTAGATCTGACTTAGTTGCTTTATTGGGATGATATATCAGTACTTATTTATGTCAAATGGTAATTAGTAAGTATTAGTTTATAAATTTGTTACCTGGTAAACTTGATTTAATAATGTTTGCCATGGTATTGGAACAGCAGAGTGTTGGTCCCCAGCACAAACAAAACACACTCAGAAATAGTGCTGTAGTTTTCAAATAGATTCGGGTTCCCCTTGCATTAAAGATGCGAAGGCCAAACCTTCTGTTCTTGGATTCTGTTCATATTAAATAAAGATGTAGTGAACAAGTTAAGTTGCATTATTTTCTATTCTTATTATTGCACTGAGGAAACTTTTCGGAGCCGTTTTATAAAAATTGAAAAAAAACGTCTGTTTTAAAGTCACATTTCAATTTTTACTTTCCCCTGACGTTTTACTCACTCGTCCCTTCATTTATTTTCTGGGAACTTGTAGGTAGTGGTATTGTTGATTTTCTTCTTAAAAGCAAGACTGGTTTTCTACAGGACAAGGAATAAATAATGTTTAAAAAAATATAATTGCACAAAAATTGCAAACAGTTTTATATTTGTGCCATATTTAATCCTATGCCAATACAAAACACATTGATTAAAAACGGTAAATACGGTGAATTAAGTAATGCAAGAACTTCTACTCCTTACTAAACTTACAATTCAAAATATAATTCAGCAAAAGTGAAATTTAAGAATTATACAAGGTTAAAAATTCCCATGTGTAATATAATGTGTAATTTAAAATAAAATTTGAATTAAAATTCTAAAGAAAAGTATTTTATATCCGAACTAATTTAAAAAACTCCACTGGCTTTTAAATTTCGTTTTTGTGCTTAAAAGAACTTACAAATAATTGAAAATTGCTTATAAGAAAATCAGATTATTACGGTTTTTCATACTTGTTTTTAAGTTTTATTTAAAAAACGTACATTTGATATTTTAGTATTTAAGCCGTTTTCTGTGAACTTATGGGAGATCCTTATTTGAAATTTTTTCCAATATTATTTACCCCTTGACCAAAAGCCAACCCGTTCTTGGTTGCCTTAACCTATCATCAATACCACTTCTTACAAGTTTCCATAAAGCACCACAAACAAAGCACCCCCCAATATTCCTCTTTTTCACTATTAAACAACGAAACTGATCCCCAAATATTGTTTAGGTGTAACAATAGTGCATTGCGATGCGCGATTATAATTGAATTAAAATTATTTAAATTTCAAATTACTTGGTAACATGGACAGCAGATTAAAGGATTACAAAATTATGGCACATTGTTAAGCGACTAGCGTCGGTGTGATTTGCAAAACACAAAATTTTGAAGTAAAGGTTGCTAAAATTGAAATGTATATTTCTTACTGCATTTCGGAGTAGAGTATGCATTTCGCATTTTATCTGTATGAGAATGATTTTCATTGTTTGCTGGCTTCATTTGTCTTTTTATGTAGAAAAATACTGCAAATACACTTAATATGCAGATGATCGTATTTTTGGTTTGTCTTTCATTCCATTCACTTCTAAAAGTGTCCAATGGATTTTCAGAGGTTGACGCTGACTGCAGCACCCTTAGAGTTTTTGGTCCACTATGAACTTCGGAAACAGATCCCATCGTAAAGTTGATGTTTTGATAGCCTTAATCCAATAAAATGTAAACTCATTAAACTTAAACAATGTGAGCTTATTTATGAAGATTTAAACGTATTTGTGGATAATTTGGAGGAGTACAACGAAAATGGCAACATAACAAATTTACGTACAAATAAAATATTTTTAAATGTCAGTGTTCCAAAACTAAACACCAAAGAAGGACAATGTTCCCATGGTTACGGAATGATCATAATAAGGAGAATCAAAGTTCTTAAATTTAAAACTAAGGGAATTTGTTTGTCTGAAAAAGTTATGACTTAACAAATTAAATTTAAAAGTGAACCTATTGAAGGGGTAGAAATATTTTTAAAATTAAATTGTTCAATTAGTTTAAGAAAACAAAAAATTTAAGATTCTAAATGAAAACGTAGATCAAAAATTCTTCATTTGTACTCGTGAAGAAACATTTGAAAGCAACATTTTTGGTAAAGTGCGGTTTGCGATGTAAGACTTGGCATTGGAGTCGGTTTCTCAAGAACAACCAAACCATGGACCGTCCAAATATGGAGTCAATATACAGACGAAAATTTAATATGGACAAACTAAACATGTAAACTTAATTCTAATTCTAGTTACATCAATTTGGCCTTTCAATATAATCTTCAACCTACTGATGACTTAAGCTCTAATCTTAAACCTAAAACAACTTCTAGGTATAATTCTTATAAACAAGTCAATCGCATTTTCGGCCTTTCTTTCTTCAATTCATCTTTTGGTTATCTATTTCTTTGTCTATAGTCGATGAAATGGGTCACCAGCCTGTTCAATTTTCGTCATTATACCGTTTTATAGTTTAAAATATTGGATCGTTACTTGACTCAAAAAACAATATAAACCCAAAAAATATTTGTTTGTCCATATTTTATGTGTCCATATTTTGTTTGTACATATATTTGTCTTTGTATATGTATGTATGTCATACATGTGTTTATTTTGAAAGTCCATATTTTGGTTTTCCAAGAGAAGCCATAGACGCCTTTTCATTAGCATACCGAAAAAGTGAAAGACTAAACTTTACTTGTTCAACGCAGCACTATTTAACACTTTGAACTTTCACTTTAATCAGTTTATGCCTTTATGCGGCCTTCACACATTATTATTAAATGATTTTTCGCTAATTTAACTAACTTCATATACCTTTTTTGAGTATCTTCTTCCCATTGCAAATATTAATAATTTAGAATGAAGTCTAATTTGTCAACCTTAAAATTTAGAATTTCGTGGTAATTCATACTCTTTTAAATCGGTATTAAAATGAGCGAAAATTCGTATTTAAGTTTTCAAAAGTTGCACCATATGGTTGCAATTATTGTCGGCGGTGAAAGATGAAATTTTAAAAGGAAAACCAAAGAATGAAACATAACGCTCAATAAAAATTTAGAAAACAAATGAATAAAACGACTTTTTGAAAACCATATGTACTATAACCTATTGATTAAAGGGGTGATAATGTTAAAACTGATTAGAATAAGTAAATGATTTTGAGGGAGAAATATGGTTTTTTAAGTTTTTCCGACCTAATTTTAAGGGTAATAATATGGAGGGACAATTTCCCCTAGAATATAATTGTTAAAGAGTACTTGATGTACCAAGGCTGTCAGAAACGCACTTAAGCACTATTCAAAGTTATAAGAATGGAGCCTCCAATTATGAAGTTCACATTTGCGTGAAAAAATTTAGGATTTTAAAGCGTTTCGTTGAAATCAGAGAATTTACAACATCGGTAAACTATTCATTTTCCTGCAACATGAAGTATCGTAAAACCTCGTAAATATCGCTGTAAAAATTGGTGATTCAATTCTACAAAATGCATTCAGGTTTGTTGGTACATGAAAAGACGAGATTTGTCTTGCGGCTTATTTGCGTGGATTAACGGTAATCGTTAGTATCGGAATTGAGTTCTGAAAAAACTATTTAAGACTAGTTTATGGGTTGCAGTTTAAAAGCGGGGTGATTGTGTATGAAACCCAAAATGTGCATTCTATGAAAAAACATTGAAAGCCGTTTACAGGGGATATAATGGTACACAAGCTAACATAAGCAAATTTTAAATACACATACAATCATCTTACAAATTCAAATCGAAAAAAAAGTTTAAAAAGTTTTTCGTAATTCTTGTATGAAAAAAGAAGCTTGTGGAAACATTGTGTTTGCTTTACGAGCTAGAATTTCATTGCAAATCGCTGGCCCTTTCAAAAATCAATTTACACAGAATATTAATTTTTGATAATCATGACAATTGCGCATGAATCAGTATTTTTAGCCTTTACGCATTTTATAAATCAAAAAATTTACTCATAATATTATGGAAAGCTGGTCAACAAAGATCCAGCGTTTGTATTCTCTATAATAAATGCAACTTTCCACAAAAATGTACCAAAAGGGTTCTTTATAGTTTGTAAAGTTCGAGTGTTTCTATTCTCCTCGAAATTTCGGTATCAGAACTCTGGAAAACTTGTAAAAATGGCTTCGTTATTTTTTAATTGAATTTGCTTAGTGATTTAGATTTAACCTTAAGTAATCTTGTACAGGATTTTCAAGCAAAACAGCGTGTAAAAAATTCATATGCAGTTGGATCTTTTGTCTGTAAGTATTTATTGTATGAGTCTCACAATCCGTCGCAACTGACACAATACATACTTTTGCAGTCTAAACCTGTTTGAGCTTTGTTTTGGCACAACTTAAACATCATATATAAGTAATATTTTTTATTAAGATTATTAATATTAAGATATATTTCACAAAACTCCGAAACTTCCGAGATTTTATTTGAATCCCTTACCCCAATTTTTTAATTTTTCGGTGTTACTGCAAAGGAATTACCTGTGTTCGGCGTATTGCAAAACTCAACCAAGAATTACTTACATTTTAAAGTGATTTAAAAGATTACCCATATCTTTCTGTCCAATTTGTCCCATGACAATGCTTTATAGTCATTCATATGCTTTCCCATCACCAGAATACCAAAGCTGTTGACGAAATTCCTATGGATGTCAGCGTGCCAGAAAGTCAACTCAGTTTTAAAAATATGGGTACAAAATTTATAATGTTTAGGATATTGTAATGTAACCATAACCCACTTTTCTAGTAAAGCGAAGAATTTTAAATCAATAAGTAAATTTGAATAATACGAAATTGAGAAATTTACCCGTGAAGAAGGGCTGTTTGTAAAGCTTGAATCCAAAAATCGTCCAAAAAAAACCCAGATCAGACTTCTTAGAGTATTTAGAATTACGTTGAAAAACATTGGCAGCTGTCGTTATCATGCTCACTCCGCTGTCCTCAAAATGATTTTGAATGCAAGAATGATTTTTCTTCCAAACCAGAAATGAGTCTCCGGGATGGACCTGTAGCTCGTGACATAATATCTCATCGGTTTTTGTAGAAATTACTTTATTCCTCGGTATTTGCGGATGAACACTGAAACTGCTCAGATTTGCTTCCCACTGTGTTCCTTAAATAAAACAAAAATAATTTAAATGTAAAAACTGATAGAAAAAACGAAAAACAGAAAAAAATTAACACCAAGGAATCGTTATTTAAAGGTATATGAGTAATTACCCATTGGAAAGTGCTGTAAGCAAGCAGATAGGTTTCAATGACAATAAATTTTCGAAATGTTTAAAATTCTTAATTAAGATATTGACTCATAGATTTGGAGTTTCATATCATAATCATAAGTTTAGTATGCATAATGTGCCATAAGTCTGAAGTCTCACTATTACATGATTCATTGTTGTAAACATTAAGTATTTTTTCGTACATGAGTCAGGTCAGCAGTAAGGCAGCTAACCTCTTTGTGTTTGTGTCATGTCTGCATTATTTGTATAATGAATTTAACTAGAATGTATGATTTATAAATATTTTATCTATGATAAACATACCCTTATGTCATGTTTGATTGGTTTACGGAGTTCACATTAATAATCCCCTTATTCTAAATAAATTTACATTTTTAACTAAATCGAGTTTATTAAATTTAACGACTTCTTTTGACAACAGATAATCCATACTGCGTACGTATTTTCTCCTAATGTGAGGGCCGTAGCTGCATTAGGGTTTTTAGGGTCAAAACCCCTCCCGAAATGCAGAAATTAACATTGAGGGGATAGGGA
>JAQFYJ010000605.1:0-12301 GCA_034694685.1 Isotoma anglicana | reverse complement strand
GGCCTAATAATTATCGATTATTTTGTTCACAATATTAAAGTTGTAATGATTGCACACAGACTTTAGCAGAGATTAAATAAGGGATTAAACGTTATAGTTGGCGACAGTTACCCATCAAGCATAGCTGATAGCACACGGATAGAAGTGCTTTTACCGGAAATACTTACCAAAGACTGACTACTAAATACTCTGGCCCAAATCAATAGTTTAAGCCAGAGGAAGCGAATGTCTAAAGAAGGATGGAAATAGAATAGTAAGTACATCTGTCTCTGTACAATGGGGACATTTTTCATGCACTTTGATTAATTTCGTTGTATCTGGGTGAAATAGATAGATAAAGGAAGTTCAAAATATTTAAGAGTATTTTTTGATTGGTAGAATTAATATACAAGAATTTTACATCGTGGTCTTTGAAAAAGGTTTGTTAAACGTAAAAATTCATAATTACCATTTGATGAAAGTAGACGGGCTTCCGTTTTTTACCGGAGCTAAGTTTTTCGCCTCTTTCACTAAAACCGACAGGTTTCCAGTATTTTCAGTCTTTGGTTGCCACTTAAGTGCTATAACCACGTCTCCGCGTGGCATATCTTCCGTTTGACCAGACTATTGACAAAATTTAATTTAATTAGAGATTTAATTAATATTCTCCTATAGATAGGAACAATTGCTTTTGGAAAGTGAATGCAAATATACGCTCACCATTTCTTGAAGATCCCATAACTGCGGGTTGGGATCGTCAAAGACTCGATCCTTCAAATCGACCAGAACTTCACCCAAGAACTCATTCTTACCGAATATGTCACTGTTCCAGACACTTAACCATAGTGTCCGGTTTTGAAGGTCTGAGAGTGTCAAGGGGAACTAAAACAAAAAAATATAATATTGTAGCACATTGATAATAGCGTATCTAAGATTAGACTTTCAATTGATTTAATACCTTTAGAATCTCGTCAAATAATGGATTTAGAGTATTTTTCTTCGTTTTTGTTTTTCTCTTTCCTCCTTTCGATCTGTCAGGTAGGAGGTAGGCTTTTACGTAGCTAAAATTAAAGAATTTATGAAGATTTCATTTAATGATGATTTTAAATTCTAAAAAATATACATTTTAATTTTACGAGTATGGGTCATGGTCATGTTGAGTATTAATTAACTTACGGGTCAGAGCGGTTCCGTTTATTGTCAACAGCAGCAAGGTCACGACACTGCTTAACTTGAACCTCAAGGCATGCAAGTTTGTAGTTATATTGAAGTCCAAATTCAACTTGGCCTTTGACACAAATATGAGGTTTTGCATCATGAAAAATACTTCCCATGGAATCGCTCCTGACCTGTAATAAAAAATAATGTCATTTAAAAAACCATTCCTCACATAACATAAAATTCCCATTGGATAAAATTATTAAATCTGTCCTAGCTAACCTTAAGGTTACCCGGGTCCTGAGTCAAGACCGGAGTTGACTGGCTTAAAATAGGACTATTCTTTCCTTCATCATCCATTCTTTTACTTTTTACAGGTTGGAAACCAGGAGGACGGTATCTTGCAGACTTAACAGGTCCTACATGCTCACCCTCACCCTTTCCAGACATGACAAGACTATGGGCCCGAGATATGGCCAGATTGCTTGGCTGATTCAGTCGAGGTAAAGAATTGCAAAGATTTGTCATTCTCGGTAAGGAAGATGCTGTCTCCTCCTCTTCTTTGTTCTCTTCCAGTTGTCCCAAGTGATGCGAAGAGTTTGCAAGGTGATGAAGTGAAGATGACCTTAGGATTGACCTGAAAAGTTTTTTAAAAGATAAAAGTAAGTCATCATGTCACTCTACACAGGTTACTCATTTACTTTTTACATAATTTTTCTTGTCTTACCTATCTTGTGTAAAATCTGAACTAGAGATGGAATCGGTGGATCCAACACTTTGTCTCTTAGCTGCCAAGGCAGACTCAAAGCTCCCTTTCCAACTAAATCTATCTTCATTCAAATCGGAGCTGACGCTTTGAGCACATTTCAACGTAGCAGTATCGTCGTTAGTATCATCCTCTTGCAAATTCTCATCCTTCATCCACACAGCAAGTCTATTCCCGATGTGATGCATAACTTTTGCCAACAATGCCGGACTTCCCTTGGGTGAAATAGGGGAAGAATCATCGCCCCCTTGCATTGTCGTCTGCAGCGTTTTTAAAAGATTAGGATCATCCAAGTCTAAATCTTCCAAGTCACCAAAGTCACTATTATTATCCTCTACATTACTTCCTGACTCTTTCACAACCTTGATGAACTTGTACACATCATCTACATCACTTTCTTCAGAACTGAAATACTCCACGATATTTTTTAAGTTTTCAGTTTTCATTAATCTTATCAGTTCATTTTCCAAGTAGGCTAACTGCTTGTCCTTATCTTTAGTAGCGGGTCCACCCCCAGTAGAAGTTGATTGTGCACCACTACCTTCCGTGGCATTAGCATTATTAGCCTCAAGCTTAGACTTGGTAAGGTTTCTGATAAGTTGCCTCAACTTTGACATCATTATATTGACTTCCTCATCCGAACTCCAGGTGAAACTATTGCTCCGATTTACCTTGATCACAGGCTTTTCCCTTTCTCCAGCTTTCCCTGACTTTCTTGAAGATGAAGGTGACGTTGGTGAAGCAGAAGAGGATTCTTGTTCTTCTTTAGATGAGGAAGTACCACTACTTCCACTATTCGATAGGGATTTTTCCACAGGAATCTTATTAGCCTTATGAGAAATTGAGGATTGTTCTGCAGCAGGGCCCGTAGAACCCCCTATGGCAGTACCAGTCCCGGTACAACTACCACTTCCACCACTGACAAGATTCTCAGAGGACTTAGAAGCAGTTGTAGTTGTAGCCGAACTTCCTCCAGAACTCTCAAGGAGATTACCTTCGCTACCAGACTTCTTAACTTTTCTTGCAGTCTTCTTAATTGTGTCGAATCCGTCTTGGCCAAAACCAAAATCCTCTTCTTCATCAGAAACCTTGTCTCCAAACTCATCTTCGAAATCCGCTGATCTTCTATGATGTTTAAGAACCTTTTTCCTATTTTCTAAAACACTATTGTCCGATTCTGACTCCGAGCCTACGGAGTCACTGTCAGCCGTTTGATTGATAGAACTAATAGGATTAATCATTGACTGGGGAAGGCCTAGATTATAGAAATACTTTTCTAATCTGGATGAAGCCAAGACAGCAGGGTCTATGGGGGCTCCACTACTACTTCCAGCAGAGGTAGTAGACCTATGATCCCTATGGCCATCAGCTCCAGAAGTTTGATGTAAGTCGTGGTCATCATGTATGGAGAAACTAGACTCACTAAATGTATCTGAGAATTCCGATTCTTCATTTGTTAAACTATTCCTTCCACCTTGAGAACCCGTATCAGTGTAAATGCCAAAATTAAAATACTTTTCTAATTCATTGTCATTCTGTTGACTATGTGAATATCTTCGTTGACTACTTGTCGTTGGTTGTTGATTAAAGTTTCCACTATTCTCTGCCTCAGACTCTTCGCAAGATTCTTCAACTATTGTATGCAAAGTAAGGTCAAGTGGTGGTGGTTGTGGTTTTCTTGATGAATTATTCACATCGACATCATCATCTTCAAAGATAATCTCCTCGACCCAACTGTCTTCATCTGATGTGACATCGAAATGCTCGATCATGGGAGTTGGAGAATCCACATCCGGCTCAGTAGTCGAAGAATCTCCTTCAGATCTTTCTGCGTCCGCACCATCCGGAGATGACCTACTTGATGCTGAGGTAATTTGACTAAGAACACTTTGACTTATCTTAGATTTGCTTATCAAGCCTTTGGTACTACTACCACCTTTCTCCTCCATAATTATGACTTCATTAAGCCCCAAAGCTTTCTTAGGCTTATCTTTCACACCCGACACAGCAGAGTCTTTCTCCGATGGATGGGTTGAAGGTACTTCTTGTTCCTGGCCCTCAGGACTTTCCCTTCTTTGATGAAACGTCGTAGATGCCTTGTTATTATTACTTGGGACGTACCGGTGAGATAATTTCTTACTGGCTTCTTCATGAGGCTCGTCGGATACCATAACCATTTCAGTATCAAATTCTTCACAATCCACTGGCATGCATTCAGTCTGTCTTTTTCCACTAGGTCCCTCCGATTCTTCTAACCCGAACTGGTCTTCTTGATCAAGGTCTTCCGTAAGGGTCTCGTTAGATTTGGAAATATCTTCTGAAGAATCCACCAAAGCTGTGATACTACTGGGAGAAACGGAACTCACTCTGGTATTATAACCTTCCTCACTTGTATTATCTTTGACACTTTCCTTATCGCTATCACCACCTGCAATCCTGTTACTATTATTACTACTAACAAATTCTGTGGATTGAGAGCTTAATGACTTGACACTATTTTTTCCTCTGATGTCCTTATCGTCCAATGACTTGTCTAATATTTCTCTTGTGACTCCATCATTACTTTCCGTTTCAATAGGTGAGGTTGAGCTTGAGATACCGTGAAGATTCGTTGTATGTGTATCGATGGAAGGCTCAGTAGGTGAAGGTTTATCAGGTGTTGCATTTTTATTAGGTGACACTGATGGCGATGTTACACCACTTCCGGTTTCACTATCATTGTCCACAACGGTTATGCTAGATATGTGTATTTCCGGATCGCAATCGTAATTAAACCCACCCACTGAAGGTGACCATTGTTGTTTATCTTGTTGATCTTGATACTGTTTCGAAGAGCCACTAGTAGGGTCAGTAGGACCTCGAAAAATCACAGTATTCTTTGTACTCTCAGAGTGCCAGTCGGAAGAACCATCCTCAGACCCTAGATCCAAGTCTGACGAACTTGCTTTACCAATGGTACTATCACTACTACTTCCACCACTGCCACTATTGCTATTACTCACGCTCCTACCAATTCCAACCTCATTATCGTCAACAAATGAGCCGATTATTCCATTAGGATTATTGTCCTCATCATCATCCTCATTGTCTGGTTGTGGTTGTGCTAATTGCAAGTTTCTCTCACTCGTGTTATTATTACCAGACTGTTTACTAACTCTTACATCATTAATATCAGCATTTGTATTACTATTAGCACCACCATTCACATTTTGACTGCTCAGCTGAGTCAATCCAGAAGAATATGCATCGGAGGACTCATTTGTCCACAAACCATCATTAACTTTTTTAAGCTGGGCTCTTCTACTATTTAAAAATGCATTGGCATTTGTTACAATACCCACATCGCCACTTATTTCTACACGAGTAACATTCTTCTTCGCTGGGGTTACTGTGCTCGTGGGTGTGCCGGGTGAAGGGCCACCCAGTCGGGGTATCACGGGCAAATGTAAGTTACCCGGAGTAGTATTATTCTTGACTTTGGATGAATCGCCTTCATTATTATTATCAGAAGGGTTGACTAAAACCATGGACTTAAATTTCCCTTGATTATTGCTGTTGTTGTTATTTACAGGGTCCCTGTTGCTGCCACTACTACACAGGGACATGCCCTTTGAACTGTCAGTGGAAAGGTCAGAGACGGTTGGACCTCCTGGGAAGAATTCACTTTGGTTAAAGTTCTTGGGTAAAGTGCTACTCTTGATAAAGGACGAGGGAAGCAACAGGTTGCGTTTTCTAGGTGGCTTAAATCTACTACTGCCACTTAACCCTTCTGCCGCCAATGCTTCCTGAGATAAATTGTCGTCTTCGTCTAAATAATCGGAAATTGAATGTGACGATTTCGATCTTGATTTTGTTGATGGCAATGTTTGTGTCCCATATTGATTATTATAATTTATCCCACCAGTACTGCTATTGCTATTAAATTTATTTGATTGCAATTGTTGATGGTGGTGGTGCGATTCTTTTTTACATTCTTCACGGTCTTCGTCGTCACAAATTTGATTATCCCATTGCTTCTTAGGTTTATTCTTGTTGTTAATAACATGAGTAGCTGCTACAGCAGTAGTTTTTGCTTCAGGCACCCCGACGGGCTTAGAATATGAAATAGTTGCTATTGCTGCAATAGAATGTTCATCTAAATGTTGTTGATGTTGAATCTCTTTTACATTAGTATGTTCATCATCAAGTATATCATCAGATGGTTCTAATACTACAGCCTTATTGCTTAGGTCACTCAACCTACTTGTTGTTGGGACTTGTTCCTTACTATTCTTCTTGAGGGATGGTGGACCATAAGGTTTAAGATGTAGTGGAACTGTAGCATTATTTACTTCAACCCCTTCTTCCTCTTTATAACGATGTTTAACATGATCATCGTCATAATATGATTCCTTATTCTTATAGTCTTTAATGTGAGGGTGGTATTGCTGGTGGTGATAGCTTGGGCCATCCTTTCCATTGTTTCCCACCTGCTGATCCAAATCCAACCCTTTACTTTTCAACTCCTTCTTATTATTCTGCTGTAAGACATGTTCCCCTTTCTTATGGTAATCTTGAGAGTTGCTGCTACAAGACTGCTTCTGCTTTTGGTGTATATCAGTAGTGGTAGAATTAGCTTGTACATCACTACCAGGTCCATTGTACACATGACTTACTCTTTGTTCATCATCTTTATCAAATTGATTAGAATAAAATATGAAATCTTCACCAGCATCTTCATCATCCTCGAATGATTTGAACACGCCTTGTTCCCCATCATCCTCGTCACTTTCATCTTCACCTAAATCCTCTTCAATACTTTCGCATTCTTCAGATTCATGAAAGAAATCATAAGATTCTTGTAAATTTGACAAGAACGAACTTGAGGAAGAGGAAGAGCTACTACTGGGTGTTAGCTGGTCGAGGGTTAATCCAAGGTATTTTGTCTCATCTTCCTCCAGACTATTTCCGTCCGGTTGAGTTTGAGCAACTTGAGACTGAGACGGAGGTGTTGGTGGTAAAACTTGGGGCACTTTGCGATCCATCTTTTTATTTGATCTTTTAGGTTTTTCTGGAGATCTTGATGAAGAACCTTTTAAACCCCCTTGAGGACTTGCTTGCAAAAATGAAACTTTTTTATTGCTTTCACCCGTCGTGGCCCCAGCTTCATTATCATTATTCTTCAAAATGCTTTTATTAAATGACTCTGCCCTAATGATTCCATTCCCACTACTGCTGCCAGCAGTAGTAAGACCAGATTGGTTTTGTTGACTTTGATTATCACTTCGCGATAAGAATGGAATGGAGGTTATCTCCTCGTCTGCCCCTTGCACTCCTGTTGGTGATAATAACGGTGGCACTGGATATTGATGGTGACTAATATTAATATTATGTTGTTCAGTTGGAGGTGGTGAGATATACGTAATAGAATCCCTAGTCTCAATTGACCTCACTGGAGATTCTGGAGCGATTTCTCCAGAAGGTTTCACCAAATTAGATTTCCCCTTAGCCTTCCCTTTAACTTTGGCAATGGCCCTTGCAACAAACCCATAAGCTTGAGATCTTTGTTTCAAACCCGTCTGAAGATTATCCTTGTCTCCGGTAGTAGACGAGGAACCTTTTAATAATGAGCTTTTAGCACCTGCTGAACTATGATTATTATGATGATGGCTGTGAAATGAGTAATGATGGCTTTTCCTGTTTATCGGACTTCCAGAAAAATAGTGAACGTTTCCCCTCGTGCTATTATTGATATTCCTTTGGTGCTTATTGGAATTTGGATGATTTTGATTGAAGTTTTTATTATACAGGTGAGATGATGAAATGGGATTAGCCGATGGAGACGAATCATCTGGGGACGTGACCAAGTGTTGTCGGAGCTTGTTATTAAAATTATTCATCCTCATGGCATCATTACCATTACCCCCAGTATTGCTGCTGCTACTATTATTACCAAAACTATTGCTTCGACTTGCCTTATTATGCCTGCGCTCGTTTTCGATTTCCATTTCTATAACGTGAGGCTCGAATCTCACTGCTTTTTGTGGATTATTAACATTACCACTTGATTTACCATTACTATTACTAATAGCATTATTTCCATCATCGCCTTCAGTTAGTAATAAACTATTCGCATTCATATTTGCAAAATTTCCATTTGATGCCGTATCGCCTCCCATTGTATGTTGGCCATTAAAAAAATTAGCATTTATATCATTACTCCTGCAGCTATTAAACTCATGCTCTTGTTCGTTGCTGTTGCTATTACAATTATTATAGGGTTGCTGTTGATGATTTTGATTATTATTATTATTACCACTATTACTGTTTCTGCGGCGAGTGCGTGGTGTAGCTATTGGTGGTGGGGATGTTGAAGATGATATTCCTTGTACTTGTTGAGCTTGGTTAGACTCGTGAAGATGTTCGTGTTCATTTTGTTGTAAATTCTTCTGAGATTGATTTTGATTCAGTGAAAGTGGAGAAGAAGATGATGAACGTGAAGATAATTTAAATTCTGACGATGTGGAGTCAGAAGGATCAATCTCAATAAATGCACTATCACTTCGGCTATTTTTCATTTTACCAACAGCAGTAAGATTTAAAGATTGCTGTTGGGTTTGGCTTGATGATGATGGTAATGAAATCTTAGAATTTTGTTGAGATTGAGACTCGAGACTTGGAAAGTCTTTAGTATGCATTTTTGAAGAACTGGAAGTTTCCAATGGCACTGGCATTTTGATACCAGACGATGGCTTTACTAATGTCGTTGTAATAGGATACTCTTTCTGTGAAGATAATCCTGCTACTTGTGATTGTGGTTGTCCTAGCTCATTTGGCAAACGACTGTTGTTTTTGTAATTTGGAATAGGGAATGTTTTATTCTTTGGATGATGATAATTTGTAGTTGTCCTCAATCCGGTGACATACTCTCCACCACCAGAACCAATGTGAGATTGTTCCGTATTTATTTTTGGACTAGTGCTAATGTTACTACTTAGGTTCGGATTACTTGCCAGAAGTAACTTGGCCTTCCTTTTTAATCGTGGGGATGCCACGGGTGGTACAGTTGTACAAGAAGAAACGGGTTCTTGAGTCGTATTTCGTACAGACTGAATGTCTTCTCTGGGATTTGTATTAGCCAAGTAGAGACTAGTTGAAGGTTTGGGTCTTGAAGGTCGAGCTCGGTCAAGACTTTTAGTTTTTTGAAAATAAATATCCCTTTCAATTTCTCTCTCGATTTCATCTATACTTGGCGAATGATCTGTCTCTATTGGGGTCGAAGTATTTTGATTTTGTTCGAGAAAAGACGTCTTTTGTTGCTTATGTTTCCGGATGTAAGGATGAGGCAATGTGGCACTCCAACCCGGTCCTGCAGGTCCACCTCCCCCATTGCCTGAGTTATTGACAACAACAATTGGAACAATCCTTTCAGAATTTTGACCCATAAAATCCGACCTCTTTCTCCCCATAGGTTGGAAATACGCATCCAAGTCATCATATTGTTTTATTCCTTTATCATTATTATGGAGATTAATGTGATTATCATCGGATGAAATGGTAGTAGTTGAAGTGTGTTTCTGAATTATTGGCATTGTTGGCTCAGAGTCAAGTCTTTTCCTACCGGGTGTAGTAATTCCGGGTCCCATGGGGTTATTATTTAGAGGAGGCTTTTGACCCTGCTGTTGGTGCGACTTTTGCAAAGCACGTGGGAAAGTGGAACATTGTCTCAGATAATTATCAAAGGTTTGGATTTGTTGACGTTGGAAATTTTCAAAGTCACTCATCTGCGAGTGGAGAAAGTCACCTTTCTTTGATCCAGCTTCTTTGATCGTTGGACCCAATTTCCCTTGCTCATTTCGAAAAGACTTCTCATTACTATTTCCACCACTGACACCCACACCATGATGAGGTGGGCTTTGATGACTTTTGAGAAAGTTTTCCATTACAGCGATACTATTCTTGTCTTCTAGAAGTGAATCAAAAAAGGGTCTTTGATGTTGACCACTGCCACCATTGCTTTCTCTTTCTCCACTTCTAATTAAGGGCGAAGTATCTCCCGTTCTTTCTGCAGAAGACCGTCGTGTCACACCCGGAACTTCATGATATCCTCCTTGTACTGGTTTTGTATTTGAAATCTCTCGGTAAGACTGCGACCTTAGAATTCTGTTTCCACCGATGGGGACCCTCGTAGTATTTTTACCCTCTTTAACCGAGGCTGTAGAAGGAGATCTTGATATTTCAACTATGGAAGTCTTTTTCTTTTTGCTATTGATGATATTATCATCTTCGACCCTGGTCTCATTACTTACTGGTTTTGCAAACCTCCAGTCTTCTCTTTCAATTCTAATGACTCGTTCTCTTGGAAGACTATGGAATTTCGTATTGACATCTGCTCCTCCTATTGTAACTGCAGATGCTCTACTGTTACCAAAAGAAGAAGGCAACTTGGTCATATTATTATTACTACTTGAGGGGTTAAGAAGAACGGTAGAAGTATTGCTTTTGCTACTATTACTAAGAGTGCTACTATTTTCTGTAACATTTGTCTCAGATCCATTTGTAATTGTAGTAGAAGTAGCATCAGATGAATCACTAATGTTATTGGTTTTAGGCACGACATTCTCCTTCATAAGAACCACATAAGTTCTTAAAGGGGAGAATAATTTTTTTCCATCATAAGAATTCAGACTAATTGATCTCCTATTTCGAGTATTACTTCTCCTCTCGGGTTTCACTGGGTGGAGATTATTCTGGTGATACTGTTGGTGTTGTTGCATAATTTGCTGTTGGATATGTGGTGGAACATTCCGCATCCGCATACTTCCACCAACGATAGGACCGTCTCTTCTTCTAGAGTCATTTATAACAGGACTCATGTTTATCGGTGTTATTGTGGCGAAACGGTAGAAATTGCTGCTTTCTGTACTAAACCTTCTAGGAGTCAATTGTTCTTCTGAAGGCTCTTCGTCAAATTTTGTATTGTCATTTAGTTCCGTGTCTGAAAGAGAGTTGTAATTGTTATAACTATTCTTGACGGAAAAGTCATAGTCGAAAGTTTCTCCCAGGCTTCGTTCACAACTTGACCGGTTGGAATTTGTTCGGATGCTTAGTAGCTTCTCCATTTCCGAATCAAGTTTGGCATTATTTCTTGCAGAATTACGACGGGAAATCATTCCACCAACAGTTCTTCGCGAAGAAGGACCAGGTCGATTTGTCCTAGGAGATCCGGAAGGACTGTCTTCTATTTCGTAGTCGTAATAGTCCCAGAAAGGATCTTCGATGAAATTAATAGAGGCTGAAGGTGATGGTGGGTTTGGTACTTGGTAGGGGTGCAATGTTGTCTGAAACGATCGGTGTCGCTTGATATCTGAAAGTGTAAGTGAATTATTGTTATTACCATGTTTAAATTTTTATAAAATATTGTAACTTAATATTTTAAGGCAAATAGATAAATAAATCTTTTTTCCTACGTAAGTGATAAAATTTCTTGCTACATTATGTACAAGTTCCCTTTCCCTTCCTAGGTTGTTTCAATACTGAGGTAAAGGTAAAAGCAAGTATTTAAGACTGAAACTAAAATAGAGAAATACGCCTTCTATAAAGATGTAATTTGCATACAAAACCTATTACAAGTTGTCAATCCCTACTTGCCTTCAAGAGATCAACATCAACATTGAACAGTAAAATATCTGTAATCTGTGTAATCGTATGCTAGCAGAACCCATATAATGATAATAATCCTTTGCCATAATAAGTTAACTAATCGGAGGAGTTCAATTCTAAATTTTTAACGCTTACATTTGTACAAAACTCAATATGATATTCATTCCTCTATTTCCGTATCGGGTTACATGTATGTGGGAAACAGGTTCTGTTTTTTAAAAACTTTTACCTTTCATCGTAACTTTGATTATTAAATTTTATTATTGCACATTATTCCAAACTTTTTAAAATATATATGCCTTATCTGTAACTTTTTAAGATAACTTAGGCGGCTTAGGTCTGCTTAGTGGTGAAATAAAAGAATGCCTGGTTTGATGATTGTATGTGCTAATAAGTTTGGAAGATTAAACATCTATTTGGAGTTACATGCAAATGTAACAACACTTATTCGCTCATTATAGCTCAACCATTCTTTGATTTAGTAGCAAGTTTTAATCTTCCATTACGTCAAGAAGTCATAAATGTAGGAGGGTACGAAAACACTCCCACATCAAATATCCATTAACTTTTAACTATTGTATTTTTCGAGGTCCATTAATGACGTTTTTTGCTTTGGAACTTGAAGTTTTGCGTCGTGTGACATTAAATGGAGACCAAATTTAGTTTTAATACAATCAAGATAAGGGTATTTGCTTGTTTTTCTGTTTTCGTGACAGTCTTAAATTGTTTTGGAACATTGAATGTTGAAGTTTAATA
>JAQFYJ010000604.1:0-12304 GCA_034694685.1 Isotoma anglicana | reverse complement strand
ACGAGTCGCCTCTGGAATTTATGAGTATATACGTGCAAGAAAACAGATTAATTTGAGAAAGAGAAACTATCCCTTATTTAAGATTTACCTAATAGTTGTAATAAGTTAATATTAGTTAAGATGTTGGCTTTTACACACGTTATTTTCAGTCAAATGAATCAGCCTTTGTCGTTTTATTATTATTGTATTCTATTCGGCTAATCAGAATAAGTATTTATAAAAAAAGTATGCGCAAATATATTCATAAAAAATATGAAGTGAAGAAGATACATTCGTAAGAAGTCAGAGCTATTAAAGTATATATATATTAGTCTTACTCTTAAATGTAAATACCAAATTATTGTTTTACTACATTTCTCTATCCTTACGTACACGCGTATTTATTTTCGTTTCGTTGTTTAAGGTATCTACCCATAGGTAAGTTTTATTCACGAATCAACTAAATGTGGTGAAAATTGTCGCTATGAAAATTTTAATTTGGTTGTATCGTCGTCGAGAGAGAGTGGTACCCTACCCCTGCCTGCCTGCTGTTTTTATTTCGGTTTGGGTTAGTCTAAAAATGAACCAAGACTTGCCTAGCCTAGCGTAACTTTAATTTTAAGGAACAATAATGACGTTACATTATTGATACAATTATGGTTGTAGCAAAGTACGTAGAGTTAAATGATTCTGTTGATTGTAACTTAAATATTGTACATGTACGATACAGGGAGCGGATATTGTAAGCTACGTATGATTTATAATAGGCTACACATTATCTACATTAAATTATATAACTTATGTTTGGTATAAACTCGTGCATAATAATTATAATGATAATTATAACTAAAGATAAGTTATTTACATTTAGCTAGCCGTTAAAGCAAATGACTGAAATGAAATAAAAGGCGAAACTTCAAAACACAAAAATAATCATTGATTGAATATGCTTTATTATTATTAAATTGTTCATTTAAAGTCAGAATTAGTATCATAATACTGTAGATAGTTGCATGCCATCATGTATCAGTTGATATTAAGCGCGGTGTCGGTGAAAGTAAATAGCGCATGAATCTTTTATAAAACGAGTTAACTTCATCGTACTTTCCCCTCACTCTATCTTTGACAATGCATAAGGAATAGTGCAGCAAAAACCGGTTTTAAAACAAGGGTAAATCCACGTATTGATTTTTCCCTTCAGCATTCCGTCACCAAACCAACCCTGACTTTCCCTGAGCAACCAATGTTGTGTTGTACCAGTGGTTTCCCCTTCTCTGGCTGCACGTATTTTCTCTAGAACTCACCACCAATGCAACTCACAATAGCTTTCCTTGCAGGAAGGGAAGGGAAGACGTAATGGCTAGTAGAGTACGAGTACACAGTTTTGCCAACGTAATCAATACGTAAGGGGAAAACAAGTATTAGAAAACTGTATATTAATACAGGGAGTAAAGAACAGAACATACCCTTTGGCACAGCACGACTTGTGCTTTCCCCACAGTCAGCATAATACAATATCAGCGCATGCATGGGGATACTGAATTGAATCTAACAGAGAGAGTTGAGATTCTACATTTTAATTCCGTATTCCACGGAGACAGGCACCGCATAAAGTCAGTAGCAGCCAGCAGCAACACTGTTATAAGTTATAACAGCAGTAACATTTGCAGTTGTAGTCGGTTGGAGAAAGTCACTAGTCGTCAGTGGGATGCATGGCAGCAGCATCTTTCTTTATTTATTCTGCCTGTATGCATACGATAAGACACTATATAATAAATATCAGCGATAGAATACAGACAATTGTGAATAGCCGTTGCTTTCTTGGACATTCATAGGAAGAAGACTTCGTTAGTAGTCTAACCATATTTACACAGACCTATAAGTTCCAGTTGTTAACTACTTTTCCTTTCTACTGTAGTGATATTGTTATGGGCTGTTTTGTCCTAGTCCCATAAGGGTTTTACGACAAGGACACACATTAGACAGTAGCCGATGTATTTGGGGATGATGTCTTTATTATTATTTCTATAAGAGAACCAAAGCCATATATACAAAAGATTCAACAAGACCTTGACTAGTGTCACTTTCCATTCTTGAGAGAAAATAAAAAAAATTGGACAGCAAAAAATTAGACCTTTCATCCCAGACTGTTCTCTAAAGAATGGCTTTATCTTTTAGTTTTCCAACAGGGAAAGTAAAAAAGGGAGCAAGCTTTAGTAAAGCTGCTGATAGAGATTTTTGTGGTGAAAGCAGTGATCAACAAGACGGAACTGATGTTAAAACCAGTGGGGGTGGTAGTACTGCAAAAAAAGGTCCAAAGTCATGGAAATCATTCCCCTCACTATCATTCTTTAAGGATTCTACCAGTAGTAACAGTAACAATAGTAGTGGAAGTAGTAGTAATGTGAAAGTGAAAGTCTCACCTGTAAGCAAGCTACCTGTACGTACTACATCAATACCAGCACCAGCACATTTTAGTTCTACCACATCACGAAGTATCAGTAGTAGTGGTGAAAGTTCACACGGAGAAAGCACTACTAGTAGTATTAAAAGAGAACATGGATTAGTACTTGAAAATCTTACAAGAATTTCAACAGGAAAAAGTCTTCCTGATGTCACAGACACTGAATCACCGAAGCCCTTGAGTTCTTACCCTGCGGGTAAACCTTGTGACCTTTTAGCACAACTTCAATCTTTAACTAGGAGTACGGATTCGGACAATATACAAGTAGGTAGTTTCGATTATCAAAATGATGGCTTGGGTAATCCAAATATTATTAGAATGGAGAGAAGTGTAGAAAACAGAGCTGATTTCGATGATAATGGGAATCCTTGTGATGAGGAAGATCAACGTCAACAAGAACAAAGGGTTGAAGTTGGTGCATTACTAGGAAAAGATATTTCTGAGGATAAAGATAATACTACAGGAGATTTTACACAAGTATCTTCGCCAAGGGGTGAAGAAGCCCAGGGTGGGCATCAGGGTCACTCTGGGCATGAAGATAGTAGCGAGTTGAACCAATCGTCACATAGTACGAGTACAACTGGAAAGGAAAATACTAATCCAGATGAACAAGAAGAACCAGAGGAAACCGAGCCTAGATACTTTATAAACGCTGCAGCGCTTTCAGAAGACGACGCTTTTATCCTTCCGCCCTCTCCAACTCCGTCACCATGTAATGGTCCTAGTCATTATGCAACTATGATGGCATTTGAGGAAAAACAGCCTTCCATTTCTCCTAAAGACACCAGTGGTGACAACTTTAGAGAGAGTAAGGAGAAAGTACCCAATATTCTAGCTACTACTACTACTGGAACTGGTACTGCAAAGGGAATTTCTGTGATTAGACCAAGAGTACCAGTTTCTAAGAGTTATCCAGACATAATTCAAACTACGTTTAATAACGATGAAAAAGACATCGCTCTAACTACTATAATGAATAGAAATCTGATGACCAAAGAAAACTCAGATTTGGAATCTTTGGTTGCAGATTCACTGGAAAATCTTGTACCGTCCTGTACAGAAGAAAAAGAAAGTATTTCCCCAACGACGAAACAAGTCCGGACACAAGCAGATGATGATATTTTTGATGTATCATGTTCATCTGCAGTCTCAGGAGCTACGGGTCTTGGTAGCGACAAACCCTTCAAAGCATTTGACACCAATAATAAGCCATTATCTTCATCAAGCCAGAGTGGATTTAGTGGATTAATGAATTCAAGCTCTATGCTTATGTCCGAATCTCAAATGGGTGGACTTTTTGCAGAAAAGCCCCCAGAAGCATGGACAATAGATTTGAACTCTCTTTCACTCGAGTCGGAAATTGAGCAATCTGCACATGAAAGTTCTTCCTCAAGGAGAAAGTCTAATTCCGGAAGCAACTCAAACTCTTTAGCATTTTTTGTCAACATTGATGACGATAAAGACAGTTTGCAAAAGGGTGTTAGTGGTGACAGAAGAAATTCTGATGAAAGTAATTCCGGTGCTGAAAACAAAAAGATTTTCTCCATGTTTGTCGACATGACTTCTGAAGGTGCCCAAGGTGCCTGTACATCAGGGCCTTCTTCCGGTAATAGCTATCTAAG
Source organism: Isotoma anglicana (assembly GCA_034694685.1). Lineage (NCBI taxonomy): Eukaryota > Metazoa > Arthropoda > Collembola > Entomobryomorpha > Isotomidae > Isotoma > Isotoma anglicana. Next base: position 8,239 of record JAQFYJ010000604.1, on the reverse strand, counting down.
AAAACCTGTTGTAGTGAATAAACCTGTAATGAATGTAATGGAAAGATCTACAGGAAGCATAAAGTCAATGAATAAGAGATTCCCCAGTCCGATATTTCAACATAAAGCTGCAGCCGAAGCTGCTAGAAAGGCTGCAAGAATGGAATGGGAAAAACAGAGAGAAAAGTATTTTGATTCATTAGAGCCATCCTCATTACTCATGGCTGGTATGTCCCCCATGATGGGTCCTGGTGGGCAACATCATCACGGAGAAAGTGATAACAAAGGGATGGGAGAAAGCACATTGAGCAATCGATCTAGTCTTCATGTAGCTAATGTCTTGGAATCATCGTTCTCAAGCAGTATTATCAGTTCAATGGAGGCTTCACAGCCTACAGGTAAGCACAACCAAATCTGACCTGAATCCTCAAACTGTGCTAAAAAGAACGCAAATCCATAATTCACACTCAAAATAAATTGACTTTCTTACCTATACATTTTCATAAATTATTAAGCACAATAATCCAATAAAAAGGAATTCTATAGAATTCAAGTCTTTATACTACATAAGTATACTACAGTAGTGAAAGTGTTCTACTTCCTATAAAAATAAGATTGTAGGGAAATGGCATCAATAATATCATTTTTTATTGCGACGGAATACAAAACTTTTACACTCTCACGATTTGTGTTATAATATAATTTGCAGAGTTGGAAATATGCCAAGGTGGTCCTTGTTTCAAACTGGGAAAGGATCTCTTACGGATGTTTCAAGAGGGAATCAATACAGACGTAAATATTAATGTGAATGGTAAATGGATTAAAGCACATAAGTGCATTCTTGCCTCGAGATCTCAATATTTTGCAGCGATTCTTAGCGGCCACTGGGTGGAGAAAGCTGGAAATACTATTAGTCTTGACGGGTGAGTTGGAATTCGGCCCTAGACAATTATGTAACACGGTGAAAGTATACCGTGCACAACGGAGAAGCTTTCACATTTCATTAAGTTTTGCCTCATTGCTTTTTCTATCTATTACAAGTCCATTTAAAGATAGATCATTATCATTCCTGTATATTAGAAATTATAATAAGCTCAGTAGTATAACTTAAGTCGTTTAAAACCTAATACAACAAAAGAACCTGATGCAGTAAAGTAGTAAAATAATGTTGATGAGTTTTATCCCGATGGGATTTCTCTTAAAATATAGGTTTTCCTATGGAATCGTTCAGTTCGCCTTGTACCATATTTATAGTGGAACGAATGAGATTCCAGAAGCTATAGATCTTCTGGAACTCGCGACATTAACGGATCTCCTGGGATTGGAAGGATTGCGTGAGAATATCAGCCAAACATTTCGAGTGAAATTGTGCCACAACTTTCACCGGGTAAGAGAAAGCACACACTAAGCTAATATTAATATCAAAACATACCTAACTTAATGTAGAAAGTTTGCTTTTTTAAAATAAATGGATGACAGTTTAATTTTGTACCTCATTTGATCCTAAATTACCTGACCTATTTTATAAAATCTTTTCTATATTCTACAGCCATGTACAGGGTGTATTGCTGGAGTTTTGGAATGCTTTCCTATAGCCAGTTCCTATGGTATGGATGAATTGCATAGGAAAATGATCAAATGGATTTGCAAACACTTTGTACGAATTTGGCCAACAAAAGGATTCGCAAGCTTGGGTGACGACTTGATTGAAAAGTGCTTGCGCTACAGCGTTAATCATTTAGTATGTGAAAGCTTTTTCGGTACAATTTTGACTATAGAGTAAGATTCGATAGGGTGGATTCTGATCGTATACTATTTTTACGTGTAACAGTCTGTAGACAACATCTTGGATCACACTTTGGGTTGCGATCAACTTCTAACAACAATGCCTACTTTGCGGTTAGTTTGATGCAATAGTACTTGACAATGCTCTTGAAGTTATGTTAAACAATGATGAAATGAAAGAACAATTTTTTTGCACTTACTCTTTTGTTAGATGGACAGAGCCAATTTTCAGCATTGTCAATCAATTAGCAGAGGAATGTGTCCAGTTTTTAGGAGAACATTTGTGTGAAGTACTCCAAAGCCAAAAGTACGTGTATTGCATTACAATGCAGCAAATTCTTCTTACAGTAAAATACTTTAATGTCGCTTGTGGCTAGAAACGAGAAATTAATCTCTCTGGCACATACAACACGTTTCAGACATTTTTATGGTATATCTGTATTATGACTCCCTCAGATTTCTACAATTTGGAAAGGGACAAGCTTGGAACATTTCCAGAATCGAAGGAACATTTGTGAAAGCGATGTCTCTCCTCAAGGCAGATGAAGCTTGCTTGAGCCACACAGCATTAAGTAGATTAATCGAGCTAGGGACAGAGACAATAGATGAAGTTGAGTGGTCAACGGTAACTTAAATTTGTTCCACTTTATTTCATTAACTCAAGTTGGGATTTTTTGCAACTTATGGCTTTTGGATTTTCTATCTAGAGCTTTGTGGATTTTCTCAAAATGCTTCGTGACGATGTGGAAAGATTTCTTTTTGCTAATGCCTCGAAAGCAGTATTGTCCAGGTGTTGGGAACAACTTGGACAAGATATTCGAAAAAGAATTTGCTCGTCAAGTTTCGTAGGGTATGACAAGTTTGGAAATAAAATTGTCAAAAATACTGGCCCAGGCGGTTCTAGCAACAAAGGGTCTGGAAATAGGCCTACGTCTTCATCTTCTGGTCGCAGTACAAGTCGAACGTTGTCAAAACAAACTTCTGCTCCTGTAAAACCAATGCAACATTTGAGTTCAACCCATGCTGCAACTTTGACCAAAGTTGCTTCCGTGCGACCAATGCAATCGCATCATCAGCAATCTCACCCTAATGTCCAACCGACATCAACCTCAACGCTTCCTCACAAGAAATCTGCGACTAACTCTAGCCGAACAGTTCCTTCCGGAAAATCTGAAAATATATCAGATACACAATTTTCTTCTTCGCCACCCAGTGCAACGCCAAGATCATCTGCCTCCACTTTAAGGGCTAATTCAAAAGCTATTACAATGGATAGGGAAAAGTCCTTTAATTCCCGTCGTACTTCGATTTCAACAGCTTCGTCTACAGCATCTGCTAACAGGACACCAATGAAACCATTGACTCCAAGCATTCCGTCAAAGCCATCACCTTTAACTGCAGCATATGACCATCATGCAAATGTTTCCTCAACAGCAACTGCATCGCGAACGACTAAGCCAGCGAATACTTCGACCGCAACACGAACCCGTAAGACACAACCTAAGCCTGTTGAGCCTCCGAAGAAAACTTTCCTCACAAATTCTGCAAAAGCTGCAGCTGTTTCAAAACCTTTGCTAAAACCAACGACTTCAAAAAAGACTCCATCTTCATCTATCTCATCACTTAACTCACAGCCAGGCTCAATGCCAATTCAAAGCAACAATTCATCAAGAGCTCCATCAAATGTTAGCCAAACCTCACGTTATTTGTCTACGACTGCATCTTCTTCAACAGGCACTAGAGGCTCTGGAGGATTTTCAGCAAGAAGCTCTTTTTCTAATGTAGAAAGACCACAGGCAGTGAAATCAAAAGTTGATAGTAACCCACCTCGACGAAATACATATGGACAGAGCCAAGGACATACAACTATCCCTACTAAAGTGAGACGCCCAGCTTCTTCAGGAGCGACAGTAAGGGTCACGGGAAATAAGCAACATAATACTAGCACTGGACATTCATCTATGCCACCAGTCCCCTCACATTCTGATTACAACTCTCTTAGTGATTCATATAACAGGGATAACATTATGACTAGATCCACTATCGAAACAGAAAGTGGAGAGGTAAAAATGAGAACATTGGCTGAGATTGGGAGATCAAGTACTTTCTCCAAGGACGAGCCTACAATTCTTGGAAAGATGGATGGGTCAACTTATGGTAACTTGGATGTGGACTATGATGAATACGAATAAAAGTATACTGTAAAGAGAAGCTGGACTGACTTTGTCACCACGGACCATTGCGCCCTGGTCATTGATAGCATATTAAAACACCAAAACATGCCACCTTATTATTATGCATATTATTATGTTGTCTCTCGCTGCAGCTGCATGGTATGCAATATTTAAAAAAAAATACAGCCTTAAACAATAGACATCCTTATCATAGGCAAAGTTACCTCACCGCTTTTAATTCTTTATCTTGCTATTAAAGAGCTTGCAAAAAATATTATAAATGAACAATAAATCATTATAAAAATTAACTTTAAAGTTTAAACATTTAAGTCATAATATTTGTTTCAGTTTCAGTTATATTACAATATAACGATGAATATATTGTCTAGCTAGTTCCCAACACTTTGAAGATCTATAAATCTGAGCTATGTTAAATGCAGCTTCTCTTTTTAAATCTGAAATATTATATTCTGCATTAGATCTATCATCAACTGGTTCAGTAAGTAAAACACGTTTGTAATATAACATGGCCTGTTTGTACAATCCCATATAATGCAAGATTCTGCCCATGTTGTAAAAAGTTTCTTGACATTCACCCCGTAACTCTGCGTACTGATTTAGAAACGCTATTGCGTGAACCATTAGCTGAGATCGATTACCGCCGGCAAACTTCTGTGAACCGATGTGAAGAAATGTTGACGCTATCATGAGATACACAAGAGGATCTTCCGGTGTGACTTTCAACAATGCGAAGTATTCCATAAGAGCATATTTGTAGGTCCCATTCATAAAACTATTATGCGCACTTAACATCATGATTCTTGTGTCTTTTGGATTTTTCATCAGAAGATATACCATTTTTCGTCCATACCGTGTATGTCCGCATCGCCGGGATGCAATGGTAAGTAAATTTAAAATAATTGCTGCTGTTCCATACCTTGCAAACAATATCCTAATGTGAAAAGGGGTCAATTCCACATCTGAAGACAATATTGCTGCTAAAGTCACATGAAGATCCAAGTCTTTCTTCATCTTTTCGTCAGCTGAAAAAAGCTTAGAAGCCCAAGCTGTGTAGGCTACCCGGCTATAGAGGTCTATTCGGTTGTTCTTGAGAAATATTTGCAGAAGATTTAAGTAGATATTCCATTCTCCTATTAAATTTTCATTTGTCTTATCTTCAAATTGCAGCATGTTATCATCTTCCAGCGGCTCTCCTTTTTTTGCTCTAAGGGCTCGCAGACCTTCAAGCTGTTGATTTGTATGCCCCGTTATTACCATTGCTGAAAAATTTAGTAATTCACACAATTAGTGCACACATACATTACAACAGCCGTACCTAAATAATTTCAATTATTGTAGCTCATCAAAGTAATAAGTACTAGTTACTCACCATGAACTTCGTCATTATTCCTAATTTTTGGACAATGTCTGCTAAAAAGTTGCAAGGCAGACTCATAAAATTCTTCAATTCTGTTTCTTGATAGAAGGATATTGCATTTCTCAACAAGCAATTCTTGATCGATTAAATCTTCCATTTCATCTACAAAAAAATTAATGTTAGAGAAAATTATTCCTATAAAAAGTGCTAAATAGATAAAAATACGCCAAGTCAAAAAAGAAACAACATAAAATGCAGAGTTAGAATTACGATCAAATAACCGTAAGAATTGGATTTTCACCTAATAATCAATAGTAGCATATCAGAGATTGAGTAAACGGAAAAGTACGCTGAGGAAAGACAGTTACGTAAATTTTAAAGCAAGCAATAAAGACAATTCATAATTCACAAATAATTGCGCAAAAAAATCTCACCTTGATCAAGACTTTTCAGTGCGCCTTCGAATTTTCCTTGTCGCTGAAGGATGACAGATAAGTTCAGCCTTGCAATTTTGTGTCCAGGAGCAAGTTTTATCACTGTAGAGTAGGCTTCCGCGGATTTATCTATTTGATTAAGAAGGAACAGACATTCGGCATACCTTAGCCAAATTTCAGCTGCCTATAAATAATTTGAAGGAGTTAAAATTAAAATGAACACTTATCCTACATACACAGGTTTCTAAACTTCTAATGTTAGATAAATCAATTACTGCTTTGTATTTTTCTGAAGTAGTTAACACAGTCAAAATTTTTAGTGCTGGTTCATGCTGCTGTTTTGCTATGTATGCCTCCGCGATTTCGTAAAATTGAAGTCCAAAATCGTTAATTGTTTGAGAAGCATGGAGACCTTCAACGATTGGCTGGAATCAAGCAATCACCCAAATTATAAATAAGTATTTGCAAAGTAAAATTATGTTGAACAAGCTGAAAATTATCAAATTATTGCATGTTTCACCTCAACCATTTTGAATCCTTCTAAATGAATCAATACTATGCACAGCTTTTGGACTAAGTCTGTATGCAATTCTTTAGGAACAATGCACTTCCGATCGGATTCGTTCAATGCTGTCATCAAGGAATTTCTTTCTTTGAACGCTAATTTTGCTATTGAAGGCTCAAACTTTACACCGGAGAAACGCATAAATAAGGTTATGGCTTTTACATATCTTTTCAGTGAGATACAGACCTCCACAAGAAGATTCAGCTCTGTAACCAATATTAAACAGTTTAAAGAACTATTCCTTACATTTTCCTGCTAAATCAATATAGCCTTACCAACAGTAGTAACTTCATCTCCAAATTTGTTAACAGCCTCAGATAAAGCTTCGTAAGCTTTCTCTACATCGCCAGTTTTGAAATGGATTGCTGCGATTCGTTTAGCAGTATCCATATATGCTGGACCATTTTTATCCGCCACTAAAAGATACAACCCGAACCCCAACGAAATAATATATGTACAATTTCAGCTCAGTAAAAAGAAAGTATTTAAATGATTATAGTAATAATACTCCACAACATACAAGTCAAAACTGTATGATACCCCCGCAATGCACCATTGTAGTCACTCATTTCAGCCATCACCTCACTTCTTGTTACATATAAGTCAATATCTGATTGATCCCTCGCAATTGCTGTAAACAAGAATGTTATGACTTTATTACTTTAATAATTTAGTCAATAGTCAATAATTAAGTTTGAGAGTTTGAGTCAGACTAAAACAACTTTTTTTAAGTAGCATACATGTAACGGTTTTGTAAAAGTTATTTTACAAAAGCTGATAGCTGATTCTACTGCTGATTATTAGTATTTGTCAGCAATTACCTTTGTTCAGGCACATAAGTGCATGTTCGAAATTCCCTTCTTGAATCAATAATTTTGCAAGCTTAGGCCAATCATGGAACTTTTTGGGATCCAACAAACCGCATATGAAGTAATACGTAATACACTCTTGGAATCGACCCTGACTTTCGTACATCATTGCCAAAGTGTGATACGGATCCGTATACGTCGGTTCTACAAAAAAATTAAAAATGGAACACTATTAAATCTTTATCGAGTGAAGGCTTTCCATTTTTTTTAATTTGTTGGAACTACTGCCTTACGTTCTTTGATAATTTCCAAACATATACTCTCACACTTGGCCAGATCTTTTGTAATATATCGTAGATTAGCTTCTCCCATCATGTTACTGATAGTGGTAGGCATTTTCCTTTTTCTCCTTACAGAAAAAGGTACAGGATCGTTTCCTGATGCGTAGAATCCTTCGCTTAATTTTGCTGCCCTATTTTCTGACCCTTCTGCATTTCCTTCTGACGGAAATATTGGTGGTAAGGAAGGTTTAATATCAACTGCTTCCGGATTTAAGTAACCTAAAGTGGCTTCAGAAGTCGTATTCGAGGATTCAACGTCTTGCTTGAATTTCTCGTAATCTTCCATTGCAGATGCGAACTCGATTAATGACAATCGACCTAAAATCAATTATACATCAACATTTTTTTCAGTTTCTGAAGTCAAAGTTTAATTATGTCGTTTTATGATTTCAGAGAACTTTGAACTTGCCTTCCATAAACTGAGCAGTAATCTTTCCAATTTCATCGTCGGAATTCTGAGAAGCACACCTAGCACTTCTGCCAAGCGCAACAGCTGAAGTCGAAGGCTGTGCAGTACTTTCATATTCATCTTCCTCTTCGTCAGTGAATTTTAGCCGCTGTAACTCGAATAATGAACTTTCTCCTGAAGCATCTTCCTCAGTTTCAGCTTTTCGTTTCTTTCGATGAGGAGAGTCGTCTTCATTGCTTTCGTCAAATGGAATTCCCAAATTATCTAAATCTTTTTTTTCCACCACTACCACAGAGGAAAGTCCAACGTGTACATCATCATCTTGCAAGTCCTCGTCCATCTCTCCTTTCTCTATGTGACAGTCC
>JAQFYJ010000603.1:0-12305 GCA_034694685.1 Isotoma anglicana | reverse complement strand
TATTGGTTAACACCAACTTCTCCACAAACCAGTTAGATGCCTCTTGATGTTTCCGGAGTATATATTCCCCTGGAAGAAATATATCGATTATTTTTACATGCATAGTATTTCTAATAAGCTTTTATCTAAATTATAATTATCTTATTTCATCATCATTTATTATTATTAGAATGTGTTTGATCACCTAGGGAAAGAAATAAAAACCCCGAGAAAATACAATAGAAACAACCTGGCATCGCAAAAAAAACGAAAATAATTTCTAAAGGATTATTTTGTATCGGGGAATTCATTCAATCTTCGGTGTGACAATTCTTGATGTCAGAGTGATTATTTTGTTTTTTTGCTATCTCGGGGCGTTTCTATTTTATTTTAATAGGATTTTTCATTTCTTTTTCGGGGGTTTAACAGTTGTTTTTTTCTATTGATTTTATTTGATACAAATCTATATGAACCAGATTAATTTATTCAAATTAGAACTTGTAACTAAGGTATGTCACTGGCCTAAATGAAATTACGATCTGAAACTGCTTTTTTTCGTCAGTACCGAACATTACGTTCTTGCTGCCCCTTTAAAAAAAGCTACCAATTTAAATCGTTTTAGGGAAATAATATTTTGATACCTATTTAAATTTAGTCTATTCTAAATAATATCAATGGAGTCTAAATTAAACACCGATCAAACATATCACTGTCACAAAACACAAGCTTACGTTCAAACTTCGTTGCATGATCCAGAAATTCATTGAAACAACTGCAAATAGCGTTTCTCTTGAAACGTATTACGGACAGAATTATCATAGCTACTACACTAATAAGAATATACAAAAGTGTTACAACGGACAATTTCGCTTCAATTTCGCCGAAAAGTTGCAACTTAATGAAATTAAAAGTAATGATTGTTGTGTACAAAATCACACATGCAAACATACAATTAAACTTTGTCAAACTTTTTTTCGTATAATAAATACGTTTAGTTTTCTCATTCCATAGAAACGGAATTCCACCGAAGAAACCGCAGAGTCTTATATGGCGGGCTAAAATTTCATAAAAATATTTCCCAAACATTTTAACGAAATTAAAATCACTGTTGACTGTGCTGGATTCATTTGCTAAGTGGAATAACTTTCTGTTTCAACGATAAATGGTAAAAGAAATGTTTTAATATAGTTGATATTGTCAACCATTATTTAACCTGATTCTTTTTATCGATTTCTTTATGTTTAGCATTTAATCTCTTGAGCAATGCGACAGTACTCACGGACAAGCATAAGCTTTTGGTGGATTATTAATCGCAAAATTCAAATAGCTTTAAAATCAATATTTATATACATACCTTCGTCATCAAACGAGTAAAGATATTTATTATAAAATATTTCTAACAGAATTAAAATTTGAAAAAAAGAATTTCATGAACTTCAGCTTTTATATTAAAGTTTTTGACGAGAAGTCAATTCAAATTGATTGCATTTATTGTGAATTATGCATAGCTTATAGCGAACGTATGTACTATATATGCTGCATAAACTTTGAGAATAAAACTTGATGAATTATTCGTAAGACAGAATATAATTAAAATTCATGCACTGTTTTTACATATTTTTATCAATAAATCAATGCATTAGAAAACCTTGACAATTTTTGTTTTCAAGATGGTTTGGTCCTTGTCTTAAGACTTGCATGCTTAACGTTCGAACTTCCAATAAATGTTTTCCAATATTTTAAAGACCATGCAAACTATAGTCCCAAAATGTCTAATGCCAAATAATATAAATTTCAAACATCATTCTAAGACACTAAATCTTCTTTGCAAAATGGAAACTCTCTATATATATATTACCTTCTACGTTTCTAATTAAAAAACAATTTTTTGTAATCAAGTTACGATTCGTTAAAAACTGCATGAGTATTTTTTCGTGCAAAAACAGCTATAAAATCCAATAAGTTGTAGGTAAAATTCTGTACTTAACCGGTAACGCATTTTTTTAGGAGATTTGGGTTTCAGAATTTAATACGGATATGCAACAATGGACACTACAACATTGTCCATTACCCACAATTAAGCTCATGGGATCTCATTAATTTTAATTAATGCAATGTAAAGTCCGTCTTTTAATCCTCGTATGATACTATAAAAACATTATTTGCGATTATTTATGAGATAGACAATCATAGGTGTAACTTCAGGTCGATCAATCTTTCAACTTTCTAGCTACAAGGGGCATCAATCTTTCCCGATCCCTCTTTTATCAAAAGATTTTCAAACCTATCTTTCCCGATCTTTCTTTTATAGTCAAAAAGTGTTATCGATCTCTCCCGATCACTTTTTTAAACTAAAAACTCGTTAATCAATCTCTCTTTACATTTCTTTGAATCGATCTTTCCTATATCATTAATCATCTTGACCATTTTTGTTGTTTCCTAAATCGTAAAATAAAAATGACTTTAATCAGATTCAGTTCTCAAGTAATGTAGATTTTACAAAAATGTCCACAAATATTTATATTGTTTGACACATTAAAATATATGATAGACAAATCAGTTATGTATTAAACATATCTGTGCATCTGGAACTATTGACAAAATACTTTCAATGTCAATTTTGGTTGGGGATGTCACAAAAATATGCATGACGTAGTTTATTGTTCTGTTTTGTAGTTGATTATAGTAGTTAGTAATGCAAATTTAAGAATTCAAAATGTATTTTATTGTTAATTTACCTGTCTGTAGATATAAAGAGTCGGATTTACGACAGTGTATTACATAACTGAAGTTTTCAATTCATCTGAAAAAATCATGAAGGGCACTCCAGCAGTAAGTAACTGTTTACTAGTGTTTCATTAAATTTTTCACATTTGCAGTTCTTAATTACGGATTATATCCCAGAATCCTTAACACATTTTTCTATTAAAACTGGAAACTTTGTGTTTTAAAAAAGTGCTTAATTGGAAATACCTTTTTAATCAATGTTTCAATACTGAGATTCAAATTTGGTTTCCAATTAGTAAATCAGTTAGGAATCTGCATGTGCACATTTCGATATTTATTTCAAAATCTCCAATTTTTACCTGATAGAGTTAAAAATGCAAAACACTTCTTCAGAAACTTTTTATTTTGTTTGCATATGATGGCACATTTATGTTTTTAGTTTTCATTATTGTCGAAAATATTTTCCCATGGCTATTGCTTTTAAAATTTATTCTAAACATCACGAAAATATTTTTTAAACTTGATTTTTTAAAATTTACCTGAATAAGCATTGTTAAACGTAATTTACATCTCCAAACAATGAAAAAATATTCAACAATGTAACTGATCCTGATCCTACAGATTATTATCCTTGTGTCATTGGCCGCGGGCCATATTGCCGCTCAGGGCCGCCAAGACCCCCAGGTGGACCTGGCATGTTTGGGCCTCCAGGCGGACCCGGAATGTTTGGGCCTCCACCAGGTGGCCCAGGAATGTTTGGGCCCCCAGGCGGCCCCGAAATGTATAGCCCAGGAGGATTTCAATTTCCACCCACGCATCCTCCACCACCAGGCAGTCAACAATGTCCACCTCCAACATTAGACGCTGGCGGATGCATCTCAAATCCAAAAGCCAACGAGGCCTTAATCCGTCGACTATACGATGAAGTAATGAGCAAGAAGAACGTCAAAAACATTGCAGAGTTCTACGCCATAAACCACATTGAACACAACCCTTTCGACAAAGACAGCCGTGACTTTGTAGTCGAATTGCTTACAACAGGGACACTTGGAGGTCCTCCGGTCTAAGTTGAAATCCAACGGTTAATTGCTGTAGGAGATTATGTGTGGGTGCATAACAAATTCCCTATAACAAAATTAAATAGCACATTTGCCATCGTAGACATTTTCCGGTTTCAGTGTGGACTCATTAACGAACATTGGGATGTCCTTCAAGATACACAGAATTTACCCGCAGCTGTTGTCAGCAATCATCCATTCTTTTAAAATGTTTTTGAAAATTCTGATTAAAATCTAAATTAAATAATTCATGAATTAGGAAACATTCGATTAAAAATAAAAACTCAAAGAATTTACATTTTTACATTCCCTATTATTGCTTATGGGTGGCATAATTTTTAAATCGCACCAAATAATGAAGTCCATCTTAAAGCCAAAATCAATCTAAATTTTAAATTACCAATACTGCTCTAATCTACCTATTCATTACATTCATTAATGATCCTTAATGATATTTATTAAAAGCGATTTCCTTACCATCTATAACAACTACACCTTAATTTCAAATGAACCCTTTGGAGAATTCATGCAACTATAGTATAACAAACAAAGTATAATATTGGATCATCCGTCTTTCTAAAACTATTCCTTAGTGAAATCTCATCTTTCTTAAAGCAAACAATAAGGAACAATAAGCATCTTCTTTTTTTAGCTATAAAAATTATCTTCATTTGATTCATCAAAGGTTGATTGTACTGTACGCTAAATGAGTTTGATTTGGAAATTGTCACTGCCAGCCAACTGCTTAAATCATTTCACATTTCTCAAAAAACATCTCTATCAATTTAATTAAGCCCTTTAAATTGCTTCATTTCATAAAGTCTATTGCTTTGCATTAAACGCAGGTAATACTTCCATAAATGATGTTTTTACTCTAAACATGATTAAAGCCAGCCAAGTTCGCTTTTCTGTTTGTGTAAAAAACAAGTAATTTATGTACAGTGCGGATTGCAAAGTGCAGTAATAATTTGTGAATGTGAACTTTCAGGTAATATAATCTGGTTCATCTTGTATAAAAAAAGTAACAAATTAAATAATTATGATGATATTTTGAGACCCATCTCGCAGCCCATATAGCCTACCGACAACTTTATCACCTTAAGATTTAACTGAAAAGAAACAACAAGTCTCATCATCCCATTGAACTACATTATGTTTAAAAACATTGCAAAATCATTAAATTATTTTATTGACTTTTTATCAAAATTGAATTGTACAAATCTTACCTCACCTATACAGACAAGAACAACAAAATGTTGAAAAAGTGCATCTTTCACTTTTTTGTCGCTAACCAAACCACCACCACTACCACCAACACCAACTCATCTCCATTGCTCATCTTGTCCCCTTTTACTTTCAATTTAAGATTAAAGTGCAAGTGACATTATGCTTGTTTATTTTACGCAACAAATTTTAAATGTGTTGAATAATTCATTAACTTTTTAATTGATTAACTGAATGAATACAGATTATTTTGTGATATTTTCGACTTTAATTAGATCATCGTGGCAAGTGCAAACTGCAAGTGCATATCAATATATTTTTTACATGGTTAATTTTAATTATATCTACTGTCTTAAATAAATGCAATTGTATTTTTAATAGGCTTTACGTTCAATTTTTAATCTCTTTATAATATAATATAATACCATATAACATAAATATTAATTTAATAGAGTCACTTATTGATCAAAATCACCAATTATTATTAACAATTAACACGAATGCATAAAAATGTAGAAGTAACTTAACAGTTAACATATTCACTAAAGTCAATAGCAAGCAGTATATTTTACATAAGTTAATCTTAACTGTCTTAACTATTAAAGTTAATCGTATCTTAAATTTTTAATCTAGTTTTAAGTAAAGTTTTACACATTTAATTCAAAATATTCTATATTGATTATTGGTAAACACCGAATAGAAATAGGTGAAGACCAAAGCATTTATTTGCTTTAAATTCGATACAACATCTTTAAAGTAATTCCTGTATCCGGTGTGTTAAATAGTATAGCGGTTTCTATTACAGAAACAGCAAGATAATTTGTCAACGCCCCAATGTTTGAACGGGGGCTATATAACAACAAGCTCATAACTAGAAAACGAATGCTCTACCGAATTCTCATACTCTCATCAACGGGAATGGAAATAATAGCTGAAACCGTGTATGAAAGCACAGCCCAATAAAACTCAGATTTGAAGCCTTGATCAACCAAATACAGTTTAAACTGCATCAACCCTCCATGGCATTTCAGAGGTCTCAGAGCTTGAATTTTCCTCAAATAGTACTTTCGCTCAGCCAATACCTTCAACCCTCCCACATTAGCCTTACAGTTATGCAAAAAACTAGCGCTATTTTCAAACACGCTAATAGCATGTGGAAAACATGAAGAGACGGCAGTAACAATAAGCAAACTTGTCACAGGGAAAAAAATGTAAAAAGAAAAAGGCAACAACGAGTGCATCTTAATCGTAATAAAGTTTGCAGATACACCTGTAGCAAAAGCGAAAAACATCAATGAAGCAATACCCCATCCTATCATTGGCATACATTGGTCAAAAAGTATTCGACATATTTTGTAATTCAAATAAATTTTTTCATACAAAGTTGACAATTTCGTTTTACCTTTTTCCTCATTAAAGTTTCCCAACCGTTGGGAAACCTCTTGAAGTGAACGTGTTAATTTTTTGAAAATATGCGCAGCCATTGTAACGAAAATAACTGATGCTGGCAGCATACGGCTTATTTCCGAAATGACGATCATTGTTCCAGGTATTCTTAATAGCATGAAGCATTTCAGTATCAATTCAATCCACTTTTTATCTTTGGATATCAGATGTAGGGGAAGGAGTTTGATAATCTGTGCCAAAGGATCCAGCTCCAAGTATATTCCCAGTAGAGCCATCACTGGTGTAGTTATATGGAGGGTGATTACAAACGAATTCATGAATATTCCAACCCAGTCCCTTGATTTATTTTTTCCTTCTGATTTCCTTTCGTCATGCTCGTAACCGATAGCTGTGTGAATTCAAAACAGAATGATGTAATTATCAAATACAGGATACTTCGCATTTCTAAAGTATCTTCCGCCAGTGGGGTGTAGATTATATGAATGAATTTGGTAATTTGAATTATTAATTAATTACGAATTTTGGAATAATTGAAAAGATAATTTATAATTAACTAAAATGTCAGATTAATTCAGATTTTAATTACCTAATCATTAATTAAAAATTTCAGATTAAGTCAGATTTCAATTAATTAAATATTAAATAATTCAACTTTGATGTAAATGATAATTTATTGATACACCCTGGTTAGTTTTAGTTTAAAAATAAGTATTTAATTCAATTATTTTCAATTTCAATTGTTAATTGAATTATAATTGTTTTGAAGTCTATTGAAGAATCAAAAATTGGGCTTTGATACTCTGAAATCAAAATATGACATTTCAAAGCGGTATTTATTTTATTGGAAGCTTGTTACTAGGGGTGCTTTCTATTTTCCAAAACCGTTTTTTGATAAAAAATTCCTTTTTAATATACCTTTATAAAGCTTATGTTCCAACTTGAATACTTCATTCATTCCACGGAATGTTTCTTTTCCAAGAAAGAGCAAACCCAAGTTTGCCGAAAAAATTAAATTGGCAAAGAGTCCACTCATATAGACCATGATGACCTGGATAAAAGTGTTTGGTCGCGGTTTCAAGAATACATTGCACAAAAGAATAAATATGCAACAACCTAATCCGCCTGGCAGTCCTACGTACGCCACCAAATACCACGGAATATACTTCTTCTTAAACTTTTCCCACCTAAGAGTTTTCATCTTTGAGTCCCATTTTATTGGACAAGGTAGAAGAAATCTTTTGGATAGATTTTGCCATAAAGTAAACGATTTCAAACGTAAAGGCGTCGCCATTGTTATTTTATGACAATAAAATAATCATTTTACGGATGTTTTAGCAATGTCTTCTTGGAATCTCGACTTTCGTCGATGAGATGTTTCTTACTAATAGTAAACTTTTTTCTATTTCATTTGCAAATATATAACAATAGCTAGGTTAAATTTAAGCTACATTAAGGAAAAATACCTGTAATGTTTAATTATAAATTGCTTCCTAAATTATTAAAAACTTGGTCCTCATTTGACTATTTTATAAAATATCAGAAAAAAATTTCTTTCACTATCTGGTCATGTTTTTTCTTAATATTGAAACACATATTTCAAATCCAAAGACTCACTAATTGGGGATGGGCTCCATAAATACACAATAGGCAATCTTGCCCAGCGATATTAAAAATTTGCTACAATGATAACCAGATTATTACTAGTTAATGACTAATTTAAATGAAAGTCAATCATGTCAAATAAAATAGGGTTTTAATCTTAGTACCAGCCAATAATACCAGCTATTATTAAGTGCGGGAGCGAAGCGAAAGCACTTTATGCGAACGTTCGTGTCCATGCGTCTGTCTGTCTGTCTGGCGCACTGTAGCTCAGGAACGGGTTGACCTTTTGACATGGGGTTTTTTGCGTTTAACTCGATATATCAATTTAGCCTTCGCTATTGAAAATCAGCGCGCTGCGACAAAGCGCACTGGTCGCGTTTATATGCGCTTCAAAGCGCAAAGTACATAAAAATCATGTATTATATGATTTAATATCAACGACACATCAGAAACTCAACTGTAACAACCGTTTTTGTCCTACGAGGTCAGGGAGGTCACAAATTGAGGTCAAAGGTAAAAAAAGGTCAAATTTCAAGTTTTATATATTTCGATAGCTCTTGACGAGTGGAACAAGATGAGATAGGACACTTATAGTCTAGGATGACCTTTAAGGTCATCATCATGTGCATATAATGTGTAGCTATCTTCTACAAAAATTATGTTACAGTCATGAATGTCAACGTACTCGAATTAAGTGTGTATAGTAAAGACTATTATTATTATATATTATTATTATTAATTTATCATAGTAAGAATACTAACCTATAATATGCATGGGTTATTATTTAACTGAATTTTTTATAGCTATAAATACCTAGATAAATTTAATTTGAACTCTTATGACTTTCCTAAATGTAAAGTTTAGTTTTTCTTATGGGTGTAACGCCTACTAATTTAGTGATTCCAATCGTTTGCAGCAATATATGAAAATATAAATAAAACATTTTTTCATTATCAATTCCCTCCTCAATTCTGTAAGAACAAAGACACAATGATAAACAAATTTGACTGTTTGCCGTTTGGAACGAATGTTTCATTTTATCAGAAACAAATTCCTTTCAATAGCTAGTACTATGTGGTCACGTTTTTTATTGCCTATTCTAAATACATATCAATGACAAACCCAAAGCCTCTTTAATAGGGAATGGGTTCCAGGAATATACAACGATATTAATAATTTGTTGTAATAATAACTAGACTATTAAAAGTTAATAATTAATCTAAATGAAAGCCCGTTAGGTCAAATAACTTCAAGTTTTAATTTTACCTCGATCTTTCAGTTTCACATTATTGCTTTTGTACCATCAATAGACTTATTATTAACAGATTAGTTTTTTTTAGAAAAAAAACTAATCTATTCTCAGATTCTCATATCAATAAATCTTCCCGGACGGAACCCGACTGTTTAAACTAAAATTCAACAAATTAAATTTTAATAATTTAAGTCATAAAAATTGAATTTCACTACAGAATACTTAATCTAAGATTAAAGACTCGTAATTGGTAAAACAAGAAAAAATGTGGAAACCTTAACCGACAACTTTCCAGAAACTGTCTTGCATAAAAATCGATTCCCTTGACTTAACTGATAAGGTACTCCCAGGCAAAACGGCATGCCGTGCCGTAAATTTCCGTAAATGCCTATTAGGCATCTTTTTGTATACAATTTTTTGCCATAAATGCCGTTAATGTTCTCAGCCGCTAACTATCTTGGATTTAATTTAACTTCATCATTTAAAACATTACACTTCTTTCAATTGAACAACACAAAAACACAAAAATAAATCACAAAAAGTTTATTACACAAAACAGAAGTCAATCGAATTAATTAAGTAGGATGTATTTTATTTAAAATACTAGCTAAAATATTTTCAGTTGATATATTATAGCTACCAAACCAAAGATAAGCAATAATCTCTAGACATGGCATGACGAGAAACGTCTAAAGTACATATCAGTTGCAGTAGTTTTCTGCGTACTACTATAGAAATCTACCCAAACTGTGTGTTGAACTGTTGATTTCATAGATAGCAGGGTTGAAATGGACCAATCAAAGCAATGACGGCATTAATAGCTGTTAAGGCAATTATGACAAAAACTGCGTATTTACGGCAATCCGGCATTTACGGCAAAAAAATTTTTGCCGTAAATGCCGTTTGGCGAACCCTTGATAGGGGGAAAGTTCCAGCACTCCTTGGACTTTCTGTTCTTCTCTTGACTCTTATTGCATCCTTCACATTCTTTTTTTCACATTTCCTTTGTTTTCACTGGATAAATCTATATGTAGGTATTATTGGTATAACCTCCTGACTTTCAATGCTAACCGAGCTTAGCTTTTTATCCTCTTTTGAGCGCTACTACTTTTAAACCATCACCTTCAGAAAGTATACATATGGAAGTCAGTTTCTATCCGGAAAAATTATCGCATTATGTAAAATTAAGCTGTCGCATGTAAAGAATACATATGAATAATGCCACACTTCCCATATACTTGACATTATGCGAAAGCATACAGTTTCAAACTTATTAAAATTGAGACATTTTTGTGTTATTACACTGTCAACAAATCTGACACAAGGACAGTAACTTTTGTAATTTGGCATGCAACTTGAAAAGAATTATCAATAAACATTGATTGATAACTCACACCAAATCAGTGGTTTATTAACTTTTCTTTCTTCCCTCCAAACAACAATGAAATGAATGATGACAAAGACCCAAATGGTCACCGAAGCTAAAAATCACATCCGAATTTATCACTCAACTCATTCAAATTTCAAACAAAATACTTATAGTCTAAAACCAAATATTACTTTAACATTTTATTTGAGGTAGGTTAGGTGATAAACAACAACTAAAAAATCAAGTATTTGCGTAATGAGAATTATTCAATTGAAATTTTAAATTAATGCAACACCTTATTACAATTAGTATCTCGAAACTGTATTTGAAATTCTATAAGATCTCAACAATGATGATGTGAACCGTTGATTTCTTGGAAAGCATTGAACAAAGACTAGTTTACCAAGAAAACTTAACAAAAAAACCAGTTCTTGTATGAAACCTAGTTCAAAGATTATGTACAATACTAGACTTGACCTACAATACAAGGCATAACAAACGTTTGTCCTATTTGTGGCTAGTTTTCCACGCCAGTGATTATTTCAATCTCGTCAAAATTTCCTTCTTTTTAAGCGTAATTTTTTTCATAAATGTACTTTTATGTTTGACTTCAAAATTACTAATTCAAGTTTAAATATATAAAGTAAGATATTTTTTATGCAACTCACAAAATGCTCTTTGCGTCAGTTTGATCATTTCCGATTCGGTCAAAATAATATTATTTTTAATAACATAAAAGAGAATCATAAAATAAAATATGAATACCGCCCAACGTGTAGTTATAATTAAGTTCTGATAGCTACTTTAAAAAAATGCTCTGTCTGTCCGCATGATAACTTTCGAACGGTTTCAATTATCACCTTCAAACTTGGTATGCATGTTGCAGACCCCCATAGCTTAGAAAAAGTTGGTGATAGGCCGTGTAGGGCAATCCCAAAGGTCACAATCAACAGGTCAAAATTCTGACCCAATGGAATTTTTTCGATATTGCTTTTCCTCCTTTACTTTATGCTTTCTATGAAGCACAGGGACCCCAAACAACTCTAAAAGACTCCCAGACTGATCCAACTTCTGATTAAATGTTAAAATTGGAAAAAATTATTTGAATATGGCTTTTCCTCCATCACTGCTTCTCTTTTATGACACGTGAAAATTGTTTGAAATAGCCCCAAATAACTGCAAATAATCCCGAATCGTTAAAAAAGCCCCAAAGAGTTCTAAATATTCGCAACTGTTTAAAATAGCCCCAAATCGTTTTATACAGTCTCAAATCTTTTCAAATAGTCTCAAATGGTTTCACATAGCCCAAAATGGTTTCAAAATGCCCCATTGGTTTCAAATAATTATAAATGGTTTCAAATAAATCCAGATGGATTCAAATATTTATAGATCGTCTCAAATAGCGTTAAATAGTTTCAAAAGTTTCAAATGACAATACCTTTACAAATCTGACGATACTCTCTTAGAGCGTTATGAATGATTTATTTACTGTAATAATATTTTTTTTAACATAAGTTAAATTTTCAGCTAAAAACAAAACAAACAAATTATAAAAATTTACAGCAATAAACATCATTCGACAGTAATGTAAATATAAATATAAGAAAAACTTTATGTGTATTGCGGATAATAATCATTTTCATATTTTTCACTGTCATCTTGAACAGAAACCGTGAAGTTGTAAGA
>JAQFYJ010000602.1:0-12307 GCA_034694685.1 Isotoma anglicana | reverse complement strand
TTATTTTTATATCATTTGTACATTCTTCCTTTCAGAGAGGTTTACATCGGAATCCCTTTGTAAATTTCGAGTGGGAAGTACTTTTTAATGTATTTACTTCCTCACGAGCGATTGATTTGTTTGTCCTTTCTGAACTGGAAGGAAAGGAGGATGCCAAGCTGTTTATCTTAGAAATCGTCATGCCTCCTCAAATTCCAAACACGTCACGAATTTAATGCGTAATTTTTTACATTAATGTGATGAGAATTGAAGCTTTTAGTTCCCGACTTCTTTGAGCCCTTAGGTTTGCAGAAGCGTCAAGCCATCATGACACGATGAAAATGGTGCGTAGCTATTGCTGTGCATAATTTAATGGGTTTAATGGATGTAATTCGATGTAAATAAAGTAATTAATGTGCAGATACTTTCATAACGCAAGGTGCTGAAATATGATAAAATTATACCGTGAATAAATGTATGCCACGATGCTGAAGGATGCTGTTGTAAAAAATAAAAACGAAATGTACTATTTTCATAATTTCACACACGAGGATTCTTTAATTAAATATGGAATCACAATTCGCATCATTAATAACAGTTCGCCTTAAAAGTAGTATTTAGTTTTATAGGTATACATATTTAGAGTAGTTTATCATTGTGGAATACTGAGCTAAAAATAATGTAACAAAAAATTCACACATTTCACACAACGGTAACACCACTGATCTAATACCTGTGCGGGCAGCAAGCAGTGTATTTGTCATATATTAATAATATTCTAGCTCACTTATTGATTGAAACACAATTAAAAATCATTCTATATTATCAAGTACAGTACAGTATTATGATTTTTTCCACATAACACAAACAATATAATTATGTATTAGTAGTACATAACACCCACACACACTCATTAATCTTTACACTGTCAGTCAGACTAGTCACTAGGTAATATACATGATTAATTTAACTTACACTAAAATATTATGTCACTTGACCCCTGTTGGCCCTGTTAATAACTCTCTTACATGGCATGCACTATAAAGTGTTTGAAAAGATAACATGAAATTATTTCAAACTCATTGACAAGACTGCATAAATTAAGAACATTAAAAAACTAAGCTTAGAATATTGTTGAGGGAATGAAACAATTTATAAAAGCTCAATGGAAGTGCTACAAATAGACTACCCGTAACAAAACAAGCCATATTAAATGCCCGATTAATTTACAAATTAACAACATCATTATTTGATTCTTTAAAAATAACCCAAAAATGTCATGACAAGCTTTCACTTTGAATTTATAATATTTTTTGTGAAAATGACCGTATATTTATAATTACGAGATTTTTTTGCAAAAAAAGTGAAACTGTCTCATTTTCCGAGTTAACATTAAATTTGAGGTAAAAATATGAGCAAAACAAATTTTCATTACAATGCATAGAATTTTTAGTCCACTGAGACCATGAATAATTATTGAGATTCAATCAGTAAAATCCACGGTTTAGATCTACTAAGTAACAACACATAAAAGCCACTATTTTCATGTAAACTCAACCATTGTAAAAATCTAAATCAAAGTTTATTTTATTCCTTGTATTGTAAAAGAAAAACAAAAATATCAGGATTATTATCACTAGTTAGGGTTATTAATTACGAACCCTTAAAAAGTGACAGGATAGGACTAATCATGTTATACTAAACATGCAATAACTAATGTTTGTCTACTTATTATGTTATATTATGACGATGACGTTTTTTGACTTCTCTTATCTCTTTCATTAACCCGATTTTTTTAATATCATGAACATTAGCTACGGAAGATTGCACTATATGTATTATACCTATACATATTATGATTTTTTGCACAGCGGTTAGAAACATTCACGGTAAGAAATTTTGGAAAGTTTAAAACTTACATCCAACTCTATATTAAACCTTTAGCGTAGGACAATATGTTTGAGATTTAGGCCTTTCAGCTATCATCAGATGATCAGACTACGACATGACGAGTATCGAATGGAAATGTGACAACAAATAGAGAAGCTAGGTTTATAAATAAAATTGGACATAAGTTTAACCATTTCCTAATTTCTACAACCTGTTGTAAGTTTCATGTTGTTAGTAAATGCTATCATTTAAATTTGGATTATTTATTAAACTTGTAACAAACTTATATCACATCATACTAACTAACGGAAATTCGGACTTGAACTTATCTTTAGTGACAGTTGACAGTAATTGGTAGTTTTAGTAGTTATATTTATGACCGAATCGGCAAGTTTATTATGAATTATGTACTAATCTTAAATATTACTATTATGCATGTGTATGTACGTGATGTGAATATAGATTTGTCAATTACTTTGCTATAAGGTACTTAAAAATGAAGCAAATCACAGTAACCCATCAACATGAAAATGTGCTTGTACAATTACAACAAAGTTGTATAAAAACTGCTTGCACTCTTCTAATTCTCTAACCTCTTGATTTGTCATGATGAAACGTTATCATTTGGGACCTATGCTAAAAAAAACTTTATGGAACAAATGGAGAGGACACGAGCGATAGAGTTGCATCTGTCAACGTTTCTTTCCTCCTAAGTCTTGGTTCTGTTCTAAGAATAAAGTAAACTCACCTCGACAAAGTCTAATTTTGATAAATTTTATAAATGCACAGTAAATTAAAAGTCCTTTACTGTATGTGGATTTAGTTTAAGTATTTTTAGAAGACTCAGTTGACTTGAAAGTCAGTTTAAGTAACGAAAATGGTTTTCCCTGATAAAGAGATAAAGAATTAGTCCGAGGAGGAACACTTGGCTACCCACTAACTTTCTCTTATACGACACGCATGTTGCCAGCCACACGCTCCATAACTCGCAGTCAAAAGTGCAGTTGTCAAAAGTACGATTACTGAATCATTTAAAAATAAAATTTTTAAAGTGCATGTGGTATACTTGTTAGTCAAAAGATATGTTATCTATCATGAATGCCTGGATAGTGGGTCAAAAACATAATAAATGAGAACAGTAAGCAAGAAATAAAAACGAATGGCCTTGACCGTTGGCATTTGACCCAAGCCTAAATCAGTTACAAATGCGAATAGAATAAGATGTATATATGTGCTCAGGACATTTTACATTTACATGTAAAAACAATGTTTAATCTCTAGTAAAAGTCATGAAAGCTCTTTCTTTGCTTCGCCTACACAAATACTTTGTTCCAGTTTGCAAACAACATTTCAATTACTCTAACTCAAAATTAGTGCCCTCATCACCTATCAACCCTTTCATTCTTTCCTAAAGATTATTTTTCGCTTGAGCTCTAAATACATCAAACAAACAATAAAAAACCTTGCATAACAAGAACCAGACCTGCTTGGCACTAAACATATATGTGTAAGTAAAAAAAGTCATGTCTTAAACCTATGTTTATGTTGGCCCTTTTGAAGCTTGCAAAATAGGCATCTATAGTACCATGTTTTATCAGCCGAAGAAACACCACCAGTTAAGAAAACAAACTATCACTGATATATTTAATATTACACACTTTCATCCAATCTTCTTTCTTTTTCTACTTAGCATTGGAAATATTCATAGAAAAGCTATTTGGCGTCAAATATCACGTCCAAATGAACAGCAAATGAAATGTTCAAAATATGGAAGCACACTGATACACAATAGTACGTTGAAAGTAAGGTTACCTGAACAATAAACAACCGAGTAGCTGATGAAGACTGGAATGGAATGCATAAACGCGTGTCAGTAGTGTCCACAAAGAGATTCAGAGCATTATTTGCTATGGACTTCATTCGTTAGATATATTAAATGAACAAATGCGAAGTTTTAACTGAAAAATCTTCGCTGAAGACAACGAAACTCTGCAATGATTAGCACACTAACGCAGTCAATAGTAGTGGTCAGTATGCTGAAGTCTTCAGCTTTTCCATCCGTGTATGTTAGTCATTCCAGAGAAGAGTAGAAAAGCCACAATAGAAAACAGATACCTGATCCATTTATAGAAAGCACACAAATTTGGTAGACAGAAGATGATTAGGACAGAAAATCAAGGAGCCATACGAGGGAACATCGGATAGCATTACAACCACACACAATGCGAGGAAATGTCTTTTTCATACGGTTGACTCAGCCAGAGAAATCAACTTTCTCGATTCTGTGGAACACTACTGCTGGATTTTTTCTGCTGGAATCAGGCAATGAAACATTCGTCAAATAAACTTTTCAAATAATGAAAGAATTGGAATTATTCAAGCATTAATCGCAACGTACCTTCACCTTTCTACGAAATGGGAAACAGCCTCGAGTTTCTGGCGGTGGAGGACAGTCTAGCAAGAGATCCGGTGTGGGTGTATTGTTAGGTCCAAAGATGTTCAATTCGCGAAAGCAACTAGTTTCGACCATCTGCAAAATGTACAAAATAAAAGAATCTGTAGAATGTCGGTCTTTTGGACTTGAAATTTGTTTATCCGGGAACAAGTTGTTGATAGATAAGTAGACACGTACCTCTTCTTGCCATGGAATGGAGACAGAACCAGTATTAAATTTTATGTAAAACGTATCATCTGTGGCATCCAAATTCACTCCCTTTACCGTAGAAAATTGCTCTATGTCCAGTACATCTTTGGCATACACAGCGTGGGGCTATATTAACAAATCAATGTCAGTAATGTCAGTTCAGTTCAGTGGCCTATTCATACATGTTCCAATTACATGGCCAATCACTAAAATATATTACATCGGGAACAAAAGGAGGATCGACTAAACCGGCTTCGGCCCTTTTCCAATTGAGCGTGTTGAAGAAAGGATGTTTTTTCACCTCTGCAGCCCCTCTTCGGCCAGAATTACAACCTAATCTCTCCTTCGGGGTCTTCTTTAAAAGCTGGGAAAAAACATTAAATTATACTGTCTGCCATTACATGGCTTACAATCAACAGCTTGCCTACTACTTTGAAATGATTATGTAGTTACCATTTGACAAAGGCTCTTCGCTTCGTCATAGAATCGAGAAGAGTAGCGCTCAGGATCTTCTTTCACTCTCCTATCAACTTCTTCTCGTTTTACTTTCTCTTTTCGAGCTCTAAATGGCGCAGCTCCTTCAATCATTTCGTACAGTAGACACCCAAAACCAAACCAGTCAGGACTATATGTATACCGCTCATTATCTATCACTTCCGGGGCTACAAATAATAAAACACATTTATTCTACTTAGTTTCTACTGGGTATTTCTCTTGACAGCTAAATTATAGATAATATTTTGGTTTCAAAAAGTTACCCATATAGCCCACGGTGCCTACACGCCCTCGTACAGTTTCACCTTCAGGAACCTCAATAGCTAACCCCAAGTCAGAAATTCTAACATGACCATGGTCATCAAGCAAGATATTTTCAGGTTTACAGTCTCGATACACTATACCTAATTGATGTAAGTGATCCAAACCTAGCAAAACCTATACAAGCAACCACATATATTATGAATAAAGTTATTTTCTACGCATCAAAAGTTGAAAACCTACTTCGTATCAAATGCATGAAGAACTTTTACCTCTGCTGAATAAAATCGAGCCCTTTCTAAATCGAAACCTGGTTCACTTCCCATGTTATAAATGTGGAACTTTAGATCTCCTCCATTCATGAGGGTAAGGACAAGGCAAAGAGAATCCTTGGTTTCATACGCATATGCTAGCGAAACAACAAATCTTGAGTTGATTTTTTGCAGGATTTGCTTTTCTGTTAAAACCATTGCTTCTCCACGCCGTTTCTTTATCCTTTTCTTTTCCAGCTTTTTGCAAGCATACATTTTCCCAGTTGCACGAACTTGACAAGCACAAACTTCACCAAATCCACCTTTGCCAAGAACTCGGTACATGCGGAAAGTCTTGTGAGTTACGGGTAAGCTAAAATCAAACGATGGTACTCATTCGTAGATATACTTTAAGCATACCACTATATCCCACAGGGTACACATTTCTAGATCAGATTAAACTTTGTTTAGGTACTACATTAAACTTTTAGTCGAACCCACCTCTCTAGCCACTTCCACTGAAGATATCGGTGAAAATACATCGACTGCTCAAACAAACGGAACGGTTCACATGCTAGAAAATTTTTGACCTGTCTTGAGCATTCCCCAAACTGCGCCTTGGTTCCTGAATTTAGCTGACATTGATCTATTAAGGACCTGTCCACTAATTTCACCGGTTGGGGGCACTAATTAGGAATGTCGTAAATAGTCAGATTAAAAGGTCCTACACACATTTGTTTCGATTCATGTACCATATTTAATATATTTACTAACAGTTTCGGCAAGGAAGGTTTTACATATGGACTTGGCCAGCTCAACCCGACGCTCATCCAATTCGATTTCATACTTCTCCTATATTATACCAATTTTCCACGATAATAAAAACATAACAAACAGGATATGTGCATATAGGAAGCTTTAAGCACTAACATGATATCATATTGTAAAATCCAATAACCTATGAAAATAAAATGAACTTACCACGGCATCGAGAAAGCAGTTGCATATGTGATAGTGAGGATTTGTAGCTTCACAAAACGCTCTAAATAGAAGAAGACCTATGGGTTGTTGATCCACTACATAACTGTATTGAACATCTGCAAACATAGGATGATATTCAAAACAGAGTTCCTCAACTAACCAAATAAATTATATTTGCGAACCTTTTGAGCTTCATTATTTAGAAAAATAAACATACCGATTTTCCCTTTTATGTCGATACACTGAGAAATGTGTGGAAACTGGAGGATCTTCCGCCACTTCTTACTTTTCCCTTTATTGCTATCTATATTTAATTACAATACATTCAATTATAAGACTAGGTCTTTCCTTCTCAGAAACTTTTTCTCATTTAAAAAAGTGTAATTTGTTTACATAGGGTAGAGATAATGTTTGTCTGAGAAAATTAGTTTCATAAGACATGAGAAAGTAAAAGGTAATAAGAATTTAACAAATGAGAATAAAATGGGGGTTGCGAATTAGGCATGCATATAACTTCATAAAGTATCAAGCCATGTCATAATCAAGCTGCTAATTATAAAAGAATGTATTAGCATTTTTCAGCTAACACCTTAGATCATTATGAAACTCATAAATCATCGTAGTGCACAAAATGTATAATAAGTGTAAATTTAAATTGATAGATATAATAGACAGAATTTATAATAGAAAGAGACTCGCCTGTCACAGTTGCTAATTATTTTGATAGAACCAATGTCCACGATGTACCAATTGAACCATTAAACAAAACACAAAAAAATCTTTTAGCATTTTAATCTTATTGCAACAATATATTTTAGGTGCCAAAAAATTGAGGATGATAATATTTATATATTATGCTTGGATTTTCAAGGGATAATCATTATTTCAATAACATACATTTTTTGCTTTCATATACGACCAATACGAAGCATAAATTTACCTGTGCGTGACCTAATTTTAACTCATTTCTACTGCATTTACGACCTAAAAGTAATTACAACTCCTATTCTCAATTCTTATTTTCACCCCACACTGAATTTTTTCATACTGCAAGTATTACGTACAATAATTTTAACTATTAGTAATACCTACTTTGGTTAAATGCAGCCCATTTCAAAGTTACTGAACAAGTCAATTCAAGATTGGAGCAAATAAGCCTACACCTATTAAGTACACTTTTAGCAATAATCATAATCTACACAAAAAGACCTACAAAAAGGTTAATTCAAACATAAAAAATACCTAAATTTCCTTGCAGTTGTAGATAAATCAAGGGTCATTGGACCATTCCAGGATAGAAACAATAGTACGCCTCGTTTGGCACAGACAATTTGCTTCCAGCTACACATGATGCAAATTAAATTAATGCCAAAACCCTCTTGAAATGAATCAGCGTTTAGCAAAATAGCTCTTGGGATAACTTTTTTACACCATTAATACATCCTAGTACGAAGTAAGATGGTACAATTCCGTATTCCGCAAAGTTAAATAAAAATAAATGTACCATCAACGCCACAGAAAAAACAGAACATAAAACAATAGCTGAAAGTAATAATTATGAATGCTCTTATTAAGGAGCGTCAGCTCATTTATGGTTTTCACTGCGTCTGTCTGTCTGTCCGTGTGTCTGTCTGTCTGTCAGACCGATAACTCAAGAACGGAATGAGATATTGGGATGAAATTTGGTAAACATGTTCTAGACCCAATAGTTTTCATGAGTTTGGAGATGGGCCTTGTAGGACCACCCCGAAGTTCACAATAAAAAGGTCAAATTTCTGATCCAATGTTAAAGATAGAGAAAAAAACACTCCCAATAGGGGAAAATGAGATTTTCTGACCTAATGTTAAAGATAGGGACAAAAAAATTTTTTTCGATATTGGTTCTTCTCTCCCACCGCTTACTTACTATGACACTATTACCCCCCAAAAGTCTCCATATGACCCCCAAAAAGTCCCCATATGACCCCCCAAAAGTCCCCTTATGACCCCCAAGAAGTCCCCATATGACCCCATACACCATATGATCCCCCAAAAGTCCCCATATGACACCATGGTCACAGGGGTCAAACACGCGCTCTGACGCTCCTTTTTTACACTGGTTTACCAGGTTTATTGAGAAGGAATTCGTTTGAGAAATTTGAGCCGAGACTTTATGCACGGGTTTACGATAACGATATTTATCGTTTTGAACAAATATCAAATTATGTCATTAATTTTTCAATCACATCATTTCATTGACTTGATATTTAAGATTCACGCGTGCTATTTGGTAATGATAAGAAATTGGATCGAATAGTAGCTAGTTAAATCTCAAATAAAAAATAAAAATCCATTGAATTCCAAGCTGCTTCCAGCCCAGCCGAACCTTATCGTTTAATTTGTGTGTCATAGTCATAACCAAGAAGCGTGTTGCCAAATGAAACAACATGAAAAATGGTTCACATTATTGTATACATACATAATAGTTTTCTCGTCCAAATTAGTAATAAACAAGTGATACACGGAAGATAAGATAACAGATGTATATAAACAAGGTCGAAAAGGTTTAGTCGTAATCGTAATAATTTAGTAATTGCGGATTGAGAATTGCTTGAGACGTACCAACCAACATGTTGTTTTGCCTAAATAGATTTTGGCTAAGACATAGGAAATGCATCCGCAAATCTCTTCCCATGAAAGATTTTTAAAATGGTCTGAACTGAAAACTGAACCTTATTCGTTAAAGACAGTAATTTACAATCTATTTTTCCAACTAACTAGTACAAAATTGCGCTAGACCAATTTCTAATCTAAAGTTCCTCCAATCAATTGGGATATTTTTAACCATTACCATTTTTACACTAGGTTCATATCATATATCACATCCAACAAGTTATTTTGAATTTATGCAGACTGAAATAGATGAATGTAAAATTAAACTATGAATTAAGGTTGAATAGGTAAAGTAGCTACCGGATGAGAAGGAAAAAACGGGACATAGAATATTTGATATTGGAAGAATTAAGAATGATAGGAAGGACAGATTACATACTGGGACTGGTAGTTGGCATTTGGAGGTAAACTGGTAATGAAGGTATCATTCAACAAAGTTGTACATTCCCTTAATTATTATAATTGATGCTGCAATTTGGTATTCGCAACACGATAAATAATTTTTGATTGTACAACAAAGTGCAAAAGCTAAAAGAAGAGATTAAATTAAATGATCATGCTACCTTCTCTAGCTTTGAGGTAGACGGTGTTCGCAACAATATTCTCCAGTTCCATGAGTTCCAGGATGGTTGCAACGAGCGATTGGCGCTGCGGCAGGGGTTGAGTGACCCCATGCACTTAAGCCCCCCGCACTCCAGCCCATTTACTTCTCTTTAAAGACGTTGAGAGCACCATTTTAAAATTTCTATTGTTTATCAATGTAAAGAGTACAGTTCGAGGAACTGTTTCAGAACCAACACCAATTGAATTATCTTGAAATCACAGCAATTTCCACAAGTTGACCAACTTTAGATAAGACTAAATGAACACACACAGTTGTAGTTGTATTATGAAGAAAGGAAGAAATCCTCACATTGGCGGCAGCACCACTTCTTCTATCTTTTGAACAACTACTTAATATTGTGTCGGTCAGAATCTGATTTCCTTGTAACACGAACCTCTAGGTAAAAATCACTTTGATTCATGAGATGAGCAATATCACATACCTAACCTCGATCTCAAAGAATCTAAAATCCAGTCCACTTTCCTTTTAATATATTATTATGATTATTGTATTGTGTAGTCTAGCCTCGGCTCAAAATATTTTCAACAGCCAGCCCTTTGGGTTAGACCCTCACCTTTTAAACTCTGAATAGGAAGTGATGGCCGACTGGGTCTATCTTAAAATCCATATCTCTATTACATTCCAAGAGAAAAAGAGCACCCCAAAGAAGACGGAACAACATCAGCAGAGGAAATAAGTACAGAACGACGACGATGGAGTATTGTTGAGCATGATATGATGTCCATGCCCCATCCTCTTATCTACTGGCAAAACCATACCACTCTTTGCAGTCAAGAAAGACGAGGACTAGAACAACAAGGAAAGAGAGTCCTCTCCTAAGCTAACTTGCTTAAGGCTAGCGATTTCAACTTCTTCTATAACTATACGTAAAAAAGGACAAAAGCCTGTGCTGTTAGTTCACATTTAACTATTTAGCAGTCTTCAAATGCATTCAATGATCCTCTCACATATCTATATACTTAGGTTCATTCATTTTTGTTAGCAGTAACTGCACAAGTCGATCCCCAACCTTAAGAGCAAACTCGTCTCTCCCTACAACCAACTCCCTCAAAAAGAGACCTCCTAATTATTGCTTACTTACTTGACTCAACTTCTGCTGAGGAGCAAACAACCGTTAGTAAACTAGGCAGCGATCTCCGAAAAAAAATTACCCGCACCGCACCGATCCGAAATCCACCGATGAAAACCTTACACACACCCCGTTTAGGGGAAATCCTAATGTCATCGTTTTTACTTGTAACTACATGAGTCTCGATCTCAATTGCTTGTGCACAGCACAAGGCAGGCACACTTCTTCCTATATTTCTCAAGTCAATAGTAGAAACGTCTTCCTCTTTGTTTCTTCCTGCCTGTAAAAACATTGGAAGTCGACTTAAGATTAGTACAATAATATCATCATAACATCCTCGTACTTGCATGATTTTCTTCTGTCTTCCTTATTACCTCGTTCTCCTTAATAGGACTATGCACACATCAAAAACCAAGCGATGAATACGCTGCCAAAACAATTTAGAAACAAATAAAAATAGCTTTCTACATGCTACTGACTGTATCTATCTGCTAATGTACATACTTGACTTACTCAGCTCAGACGAAATGATATTGCATTTTGTTACTCAAGTAATTGAAGTTCGCTACTTCTAGTCCTCTTTAAATAGTCGTCCAGAAGAACCATATGGATTTATACAAAGTTCAGCAACGGTGGTCGTACCATGACAAAATCAGAGTCTCTCCAGGCCCATGGTATTTGCAGATAGGATGAAACCAAAGCGACAGTTTCACTTTGCTTTCATTGACAGTCCACTCCAACTTCTTTCTTGCGGCTTTCAATGACGTTATCCTCCAAATTCATTTTCTCTGGATCCATCCGGATGGGTTGTCACTTCTCCATCTATTCATATTATTGCAATGTCAATATCCAATTTACTTTCATTCTACATAAAACATAAACCCATGTGAGCAGATACTATTAAACTTGGAAAAGCAAGGCCAAATACAATAGACGACACATTCTCTGCATATTGACAAGCTCCGTGTTTAGCGTTCAATATATCCATATGATGAACATGGTCAAAATAGTCTCGTCTCTATTCCATAATCTGTGTCCTTCTGTGTGTAAAACAAAGCGTTTTACCAGTCACCAGTTGCATTTATATGCATGACACGCATCTCAAACTACTACAGCGTATTATTAAACAGACTGATATCATAAATAACCCTGATATCCTATGTCTGTACGAGGTAAAATACCTTCTAAATCTTTTTCGATCCTGTCCAACTGTTATAAAACGAAAACTCTATTAGAATTGCCATAGCACATGCAATAGAAGCACATTTTCTGAAATCTTATGATCCGCGATAACTTTTTACCTTTTAACTACATGTACAATATTAGGTAAGTAAGAGAAGTACAGCGTAAAAGCAGGATGTTCTAAAGATTACACGACACGAAAAGAAGATAATGCAAATTAGATGCTAAGTTCATACCGAAATACGTCATACATTTAATCACTTGCGTTTACATACATC
>JAQFYJ010000601.1:0-12331 GCA_034694685.1 Isotoma anglicana | reverse complement strand
ATCACGTCTCCTGGAAAACAATTAAATGACGGATTATCAATATCAGTATCAAATGTCAAAGTATAACCATCACACAAAGCCTTAGCTCTATAAATATTTTAGACATTTTTCACTAAATGTTTACTATAGATCATACTATTTATATGTAGCGTTTTACTAAATGTTCACGACACAGCTTCAGTGTACAATTTTATAGTTCAAAATCCATGTTTATATTCATAGTAGAACCTCTATTTGCAAATGTACATTCTTCTGGAAACAATAAGTTCTGTAAGATGAGAGACGACTCTTGTCTAGTCTGCTTTTGAAGATTTTTCGTTTATTTCTTGCACGATTGATGTATTGTTTGGTTTTTACACGGCTGTGATGACAAGGCGCTAAAAGAATATAACTTATAAAGAGTTACGTTTCGTTTTAAATATTTTTAGTTTTACCTTCGGAATTTAAACGGGTTTCAATCATTTCTTCTTCAGAAGGCTTCCCGACAATTTTTGTCTTTAATTTCTTCGCGGTTTTCTGGTTTCAAGCTGTTGACTAAGTGCTAAAGACATATGCATTTCATTATTGATTAAGGATACATTTTACTTTCAGAATTTTTAATTTCACCTTCTGAAATAAAATAACTTTTTTTGCAATCTTCATCTGAAGCAACGTGTCTCCACGGTTATTTGCTTGGATCTTTCTTTCCTTGGTTTAAGGAATCTTAACGAGTTTTTTTGGGTACAGTTTGCGCTTATTTTGTAAGCCCCTGGGAACGTCAGTGTCTTTCACTACAGGCGGCTTACCTTTTTTACCGAAGACATGCTTCATGAAAGTAATTTTTACAACTCACTTTCCCACAAATGATTATATTTTCGTCTTTATCACCTTTCCTACAAAAAATGCATTTTTTGATAGGATTTAGCGGAACAGGAGTCACTAAATTTTGTACTTCTTTGACCACTGCAATTGCAGCCAACTCCAAAAACTCCCTCCAGCTGTTTCGTTTTATCAGTTTCCAGAGAAGCATGTGCAGCTGGAATATCGTCTTACGTTAATAAATTTAAATGTTTCAACATTAACAGGGTGACACAACCATGCAATGCTGCCTCACATAGCTCAATGTTATAATTGTTTGTGGCTTTCGGAACAGCGGACCACCACTTGCACTTCTGTGCTTTTTTGAGTCTTTTACATTACTTAAAGTGCCTTCACTGAATTTAGATTTCAGATCCAATAAACATGTACTAAAGATTCGACCTAAATGTGCCATACTTCTATGTAACTTAGTATTAGATGATGATGCATAAAAATGATTAAAAGTTTTTCACCAGACGGACGCAATTTTCATGCTCCGGGCTATTTCAATTCGTCCTAAGGTAAAAGCGTTTCCCCTTATTCTTATTGGTAATTTCTGATTTTGAACCGTAGGTGTTAATCCGTCTAATATATCTAACATTGCATTAGTATCTTTTACTGTTCCAAGTGATATTGGAATTAAACCGGTCGGCAAGATCTCCGATTTCTGACAACCTTCAATTGGATACTCAACCGCACGATCGAAACATATTTAATAAAATCGTTATCATGCAAATAATCAATTTGCTGGCAAGCTATTTCTTTAAAAAATTCTAGAACTGCGGGTCATGGGGAAATTGGTATTTTAGGGAAGTGAGAAAACAGCATTAGGACAAGCTTCTGATATTCCGGCGAGAGTGAGATTTGACCCAGGGCAATAGATATCCTTGTTTTGTAGCTTTGACTTGGATGAACTCATGAGGGTCACTAGGTAGAGAAGGGCTGCAGTGCTGAGCCCCAAGAGTGTTTGCTGTTGGAATTCGTTTGGGATTGTGCATGCATTCCCTACTACATAGTAGGGAATAGAATTAGCTCGTAGTTGACTGGTCGGTTGACGTTTAGGTTTTGTGGGCCACACGGCCATTTTTATCTTTTCAAAATATAAGCAGTATGAGTACTAGAATGTACTTAAGCATGGAAAATATAGGATACACTACATACAGGATTGTTGTTTATCATTGGTATAGCTGCATGGAAATTATTCCATTCATTCATACCGACAATGCCCATGACTTTATCCCATTCGATTCCTGGGTGTCCTACCATTGCTTTCTTGATGATTGTAAAACATGTCATATTATGATTCATGCCCCAAGCCAACACATGTCTTGCTCGTATGTAGTTAGGTGGTATATAACTCATCCATAAAATAAAACAATCTCTCACATCATCAGGTGTCAATCCTGACATAAATTCCATGTAGACAACTCTGATGTTAGAGATGTCTAAGTTGAAATCATAACCACCTTGTTTCAACAACTCTCGACTAATATATCTGAGATAAGAAGGAGTAACATTTCCTTGTTTGATAAGAGCAATATGTGCTGTTGTAATGCATTCCATTGTCAAGTTATCCACTCCTGCATCTATCAAAGGGGCTACATTTTCGCAGAACGCTCTTATTTTGTCAGTTGTGCATCCTTTGATTGCATCTTGTTCAGCCTGTGACATAGCCCGCGTATTTGTAGTACATATTTGGAACTTAGCATTTATTGGTGTCCCTTTCAGTCCACTTCCTAGCTGTTGTAATTTCTCTCCGTCTGGGCTTTGATTTGATAGATTTAATGCATGGCAATCCTTGGGCTCCATTTCTTCATATTAGTAGTTCTGATTTAACCTTAAAGCTGTGTATAAACCAAAAACTGATTCTGTCACCACGTTCACAAAAGATTCTTTCCAGCATTCTATTGCGGAAATAGGATGGTTGGATTTGTCGCCCCAATAAGTTGTTAAAACTAAGGCAGTGAATTCTTCTTTTAATTTTTGAATTTTGCAGTCAGGAAGAGATTAAAGTTTAAATGTAATGCCGTCCACACGCTCGTCACATTTTAGAAGCACTTCGTCACGATCTTTTAGTTCGAAGAAGTTCTTCGTTTTAACAATGGACACTACAACTAAAATTACATAAAAATATAGTATCGATGACATTGTAGACAATTCGATGTTAAAATAGATTCAAAATATAATTAGAATTACAATGCACAAGTTTAAAATGAAGGTTTAAAATGATTTGAGCGAATGGTTATTTAAAAAGATTTCGAAGGTGCAAACCAAAATGCAAAAATGAATTTACTTTATTTAAAAAAGATATAAAACGAAATATATTTAAAATATTTCATTAAGCATTCATTCATGAAAAGCATTCTTTCGGATGTTTATGTTTGATGATGAAACAATAAGAAATCAAAACTGGAAAATGCGAGTTCATTCATTAAGAAGGTTTTAGTCCAGGAATAACTGGAATCGAGATCAAATATTTATTGATCCACTTTAGACAAGGAAGTGCAAGTTGATGACTTACCAAGTTTTATATGCAATGCTAATAAATGAAGTGCATGAATTCCACTCTTTAATAATGGTTATAATAATAATAAAATATGTAGGAATAATGATTTCGTGTTAATTTTTAATTGAGTAATAATAGATACATAACCAAACTTAACTCAGGAATAAAATTTTTGGGGGCTGGGTTGAGGCTTGTTCCTTTCTTTTAAGTGCGTCCTCAACTTAGAACCCTTTTTCTTTTTCTTTTTTTTGTAACTGTAACTTTTACTATGGGATGAACATTTTTGGTTAAAGGGTTTAAATCTTCAATATTAAGTGTTTTTAGTCTTCGTTATATTGAAGGTGTATAACTCTTTGTTGTATTGTTGTAATATGGGCACATAAATCTTTGTTGTATTAAGGGCGTATACTCTTTGTTGGATTAAGGGTACATAACTTTTTTTTGTATTAAGGGGTTATAACTCTTTATTGTATTAAGGGCGTATAACCCTTTGTTATTTTAAAGGCGTAAAACCCATTGTCGTATCATGGCTGTATAACTGGTTATTGTATAAGCTCTTTATAATACAAGAATGTATAACTTTTTTTAAATTTTGTTCCTTCATGCAAATGAATCAATAGCTACATTCAGTTTATTCTACTTTGATTGTCGTGGAAAGTAGCAACTATTGAAGATGTTTTTAATCACTAAATGGTCCTGAGTCTGATTTGTTAATTATAGATTTTATGACATCCATATTTGATTGCGAAGGGAAGTTCCATTTTCTGGAAATGTTGGTTTGTTTACGTATTCTGTGACAATTGACTTTAAAATTTGCATTTTAAACCTTACAAATATTTTGATTTAAAAGACGAGAAGATACAAGACAAGACTGTACAAAACTCAAAGAAGGCACTTACTTCTGTCAACATTCATTCAATTTATAATTTACATTATCTTTATTTTATACTATGCTTTATCTTCATTTAAATATTATAATTTATAATGTCATGCATGTTGCCGATATGACTAGGATGCAAAGCAATGAAAAATTAAAAACGGAAGATCCAAGACAAGACTTTGCATAACCTATGCAAAATTCATTAAATCTATGATTTACTCTATCTGGATTTAATTTAAAGATTCACCTTCATTTTATGCTGTGCATTATCATTTAAATATTATAATTTACAATAACAGCATGATGATCTGATACTATGTCTGGGATATCGTATAGAGCGAAAAAAAGATTGGGATGGGATGGTTGAGAATTCGGGTCGGTCAAGAATGCCCCCGCCCCCAGGTCGGTCAAAAATGCCCCCGCCACCGGTCAAAAATGCCCACCGAAAATGTTTTCAGTAATCAAGGAAATTAAAAGAACTTGAATAGAAGGATGTCATAAACCTCATATATTATCAAATATAATAACCATGGCTTATGTTTTTATGTACAAAACATCAATTTTATACTACGCATCATGACTATAGACTAACTCAGAATAAAAATAATTTAACTTAAACTTGAAACTTGTAATTCAGTGCACAATGAGTGTTTTTGCTTCTTTGGTCATTTACTAAAATTTTATAAAATCGCCATACAAATAATCAAAATTTCATACGCTGTTAGTGAAAATAAAAGTACACCATCCGGATCATATACGTCCTTATCCATTATATTTTTTTATTTAATTTGTTACCCAAAAAAATACGATTTCATCTAAATTTGAACTGACAAATTGCAATAAAATTGGTAAGATTTGTGCTCAAGTTTTATAGGAGTTTTTTAAATAGTTAAACTCTCAAACTCCTTCACTTTATTGAAGTTTGTTTGTACCAATTTATTGCAATTGACTAATTTAACAGTTTGTATAAAACATGTGTTGTTTAAGTTAATTTGTTTGGACTCATATTTGAAACACGGTAAGAAGCTAAGATTTATTTATAATCAACTATTAAAAGGTAAGATTGAATTTAAATTTTTATTATAATATAAAACGAAGGCCCGGTCTACAACCATACCGATTTTAGGTAAACCTTTTAGTAATCCTATTATACTAATCATATATAATTAATCAATATGAATGATTTGGCAGCATATTACGGTTTATACGTTATTAAAAATGAGAAGTTTAATAAATTGCTTTATTTAGAAAATAAAATAAACACATTCCTTCTTTAATAACGACTTACTGATTTTTATATTTATATATGCATTACTGTTAGATCGGTCCAAATTATTTAGCTTTGTAAGCGTTATAATAAGTGTATTTAGCGTTATAAACATTTAATGTCAGACACACAAGGAATATCAACTAAGGGGAAGGACACTTCTAAACCTATAAGAAAACGCAAAGCAACCTGTCATAACAAACGAATATGCAATTATCCTGGATATGCGAAAGTGCTTTACTGTGGAAACAACGCACACATTCTTGTCAAACAAGTTAAGAAAAGGCTGACAAAAGTTTATGCTGACATACATCTGCTTGGCTTGTTTTGTTTACCCACAAAGTGATGATTTTGAAGAAGAAACACAGGAAGGAACTAGTTCAAAGAGTGTAAAGCGTAAGGCGCTTGTCTCTCCTGAAAAGATGGAAGGTTTGAGTTTCTTTTAATTAATATTAAACCAATTTGCATGCATTATTTAATTATACATTTATCCTGTGTAGAGAGTCGTGTTAAGATGGCTGTGGACTTAATTACTTCTCCAGACCTCACTAGTAACGAAGTAGAAGATCTTGCTTTTGCATCTGGGAAAATGATGTCGCGGATATTCAATGATCATGCCACCAAGCCCAATACATCTCCCCTTCCAATTAGACTACTCAACCCGAAGACTTATGCTGAGTTATGGACTAGAATTCCTCCGGCATTGATTCAATTCTACAACGGAATGCTTGAATCGCTTTTAGAGTCTCGAAGGTTTTTAAATTTTAAGCAATATTTATTCAATCAATCATCACTATTATAAGTAACACCAATAATCTTTTTTTTACTTATAGAATTAGTCATTCTATAAGTAAAAAAAAGAATTCTGAATTACATCTATGAAGACATGGATAAACGTAATTGAAATTTATTGGCGGCAACAGATTGCATTTTACGAGAATTTACAAGAAGTTTGCAAGAATTTACGCAGCTGGATCGTCCAAAACTATTGCCAACGTCTACTCAGACTTTGGAAAACAGCCTTCCAAATTTCCTAAAGGATTCATTTTTGTTGCAATTGACAACACTCAAATTATAGGAAAATCCTATAGTATTTATCTTGGAAACAATCAACATACCAGTACAGTCACAAACGTTGTTGTGTTTAAACGAGACATAGAAGATTCGGATTGCAGAAACATTACCACCACATGGAATTGCCCTTCTACCAAACACCAACTGAAGAGTTAAAGATGGAAATGACAGAGAAGTTGTTGATGTTCTATGAAACGAAGTTGTTGATGTTCTATGAAACCAGCAAAGCAACAGTTAATAAATACCTCACATTCTTTTATGGAACTTCGACTGATCAAAAACTGGAAACCTGAGAAGTACATGGAGGTACTATAGTTGATTCTATAAGCAAGGCTACTAACCCGTACACGCTGAACTTACCGTCCGGTGTAGAATATTCAACAGTTCCAGATTGTGAAGGAGCTTGCACTATTTTCAATCAAGAAATTATAACGTTAAATCCGAATTCTTACACCAACGTTCAGATAATCTTAGACCAACTGGTAATCAAGAATTCGTTTCGTTTGTACTAACATGCAACTTTGTTTCCAATTTAGTAAGCTCAGAGGCTAGAGCTTCAATTCTATCTGTCTTGGACATCACATCTCGACGCAGGATTTCATTGTTCTTCTCGCAGGTCTCTGTCTTCTCCATCATTTCTTCATGCAACATTTCATTGTTCTTCTCGCAGTTTAGCCAAGAGATTTCCATTTCCATTTCATCTTGGTTTTTGGATACAGGATGTCTTGTGCAAGTACTATTGGGCTTTTTGCATTCTTTTAAATTGAAATTGCAGACTCCATTTACTCAAATATTCCTTTCATTCGTTTGCTCTTTTGCAATATGTCCAAGTTGGAGCGGCATGCAGTTGCTAATTTCTGTTTTTCATTACTCTCAAAAATGAGGTTCAATTTTGCATTTCCAAAGACGTTTTGTTGAAAGCATCGAATTTGTGCGAAATATTTCGGGAAAGAAATTCTTTGTTTTTCTGGCACAGATCATTATCTGAAAGAATTTTATCAATCGTGTCGGTGCAGTTGGTGAATTCTGTAGCAAAACTGGACTTTTCTTTCAAGGAATGACTGAAATGTGATTCCGTTTTGTAATTTTGATTCGCAAGGTCTATGTTCAGAGATATTACAATCGTATTCTCCTTTTCACATTCTGAAGCCTTTTTCTGTCAGACTACTTCTTGACTTTTCCAAAGCAGATGTTCCTGTTGGTAATTACTGCGCTCTTTCTCACAGACATTCAAACTATGAGATGTTCCATTTAAAGATTTTGAGATAACCCTTGCTGCTGCTTCCATTTCTTTGAAGAGAGACATGGTGGAGAGACTGTCTCAAGGAGATTCTGTGCAACGATGCAAACTCTAATCGCAGATTTGTTTTTCATTTTGGCACTGAACAATATTTCGTTGCAGTTGCTTGTGTTCCTCTTGCTGCCAATCATTTGTTATTTACATAGAAACACTTTCAGTATTGCAAACATTCAACAAATTCTTGCAATCTTCCTCCAATTTAGCGCTGTTCTTCGATGGCAAGGCAACGATTTTTCTGTTCCATGCAAACAGACAGCTCGTAAGAAGTTGTCAGAATAGTTTGCAAATTCTCAGAAGCGTTCAACTTCCATTGTCTGTTGCAAGTTAACAGATTTGTTGTGATATTTTGTACTTTGCTTTCACAAATTTCTATCTTTTGTCGGCATTCAGCAACAGTCGACCCAAAACAATTTATGGGGTTTTCTTTTTCTGAATAAAAATACATTTGAATGGGTTTAACAAATTAAAAATAATAAGATGCAAATTGTTATTTGAATAATGTCATTAGTTCAGGTTAATGGTGTGCATTTTATTTCGAAGTCGGTCACGGTTTGCTGAGTGGTTGGAGGAAGATCAAAAACGGATGACTCATCAATGTCTGGAAAAAACATTTAAATCATTTGTTAGTACATGCTAATACTTGCATTGGGCATTAAAGAGTATTTGAAATGCAAACATCCTTAAATCAAATCAGTAACAATTAGTAAACTAAATTTTCAAATTAAATAACAACACAAAAATGATTTATTTGCGATGTTATTTGAAATGTTGGATAAAATTAGGAGTTTACCTTCCATTTTGGTCATATTTTGGTATTGTTCAGTCGTCTGAGGGCAATCAAAAAACGATGACTCATGAATGTCTGTAAAAATATAAATATTTATTGTTGTTTTGAAATACACTATTATATCTACATCAAACCATACACAATCCATCAAAGAAATATTGAAGTATCTGGTAATAATAAAACAGTTACCTTGACAAGTTTCATGCAAATAAAAAAATTCCTTGCAGGTTTTGTCCTCTCCCAATTAATCCAAGCAGGATCCAGTGTCTTCAAGAATGCTCCAAATGCTGTTATTTCGCACACACTCTTCGCAGTTACTAGCCTTCACAGTCCAAATGGCCGTCAGGACCACTATTAATCTAAAACAGTTCATTTTCAAAAAATATAAAGCTACATTTTTTTAAAAAATTGTTTTTAACTGGACGATATTTAAATTCGACCGGGGCATTTTTGACCGACCTGGGGGTGGGGGCATTTTTGACCGGGGGCTTTTTGACCGATCCTGAGAATTCCTAATATGCGGAATATGCGTGCGTACATTGACAAGGTGCCTGTTCCTTGTAAACCGTACGGAGGGAGGCCTCCTTGTGTCCTTAGGATGGAAGGGGCCGAATCTCCCTCTGTCCGGTGTACCCTTCTATCCTACGACATTTATAACACTCTTGATACAATTCACAGCGTTTTCAATATCATCATTAAGGTTAAAAAACGATGTAATCTAATAATTTTGAATTTTTGCCCAATTTTACCTCCCAGAAAAAATGCGACTAGAAAATTGACACTCCTTGGTTTTGTGAGTGAGCCATAATATTCCTTAATAGGTTATAGGCTAACTGGGCTTCAAGCAAGCATGATACGGTTTGTTTATTACAGTTTTCTGAACTAACATCAAACTGATCAAAGAACAAACCTTTGGATTAAGTTAAGTTAGAGTTTCAATCTCAAATATGGCATCTGGTCTTATCACTTATATGTTGTATATTTTAGCTCATGTTAGCACCGAATATCCTTTGGTATGGGATCTTTGGCTTTAATGTTCCACTTTCATTGTAAATAACTAAATATGTACAACTATTCCAATGAATACTTTCATATTAGTCAAAAACTTAAAATTGGTGAATGCCTGTCATGGCCTTCTCCTTTGCAAGCTAAAAAATTTTCATGTAAACCTTGATAATTGATTTGGCTTATAAGAGCTATTTCCGCCTTGGTTAGTAACTTTATTTCAGGTGGGACAGGCTTTAAATTTAACCCATTACATTTGGCTTTTGGAGGGATTTTTTGTTCCTATGAAGCAGATGCGAATAGCATGTGGAACCAATTATTAGGTTGGCTGGGGACGGAATAATTATGATCTAGTGCATGGAATTGCGCTAAAATATTTTCAGTTGGGGTATATCGTTTTGGAAGAGAAGGATACATTAAGCATGTCGCAAACCTCGCCAGGGAGGGTTGCACATTGATTTATAGATTTTTGAAATTTTAAATTTAACTTATCAATAATTTCAGTTCGTGTCGGATTCTCAGACGGATAAAAGTTTGTAAACTGTTTATTACTTCATTTTGATTGAGTTTGCCATCGGGATTTGCTTCTGTTTGTTGTGATAAAAGTAATTATAAATCTCTTTAATAAAAGAAAAACCATGTTCATGGCTAATTCTTAAAATTTCAGGGTAATTTTGTAATTGTAAGGATGTTTAAGTTTTATTTGCATAATTTATGAAACAAAGTTCTTTGTATCATTTGCCTTTTTCAGAATCTGTTTTGTAAAGTTGATGATGTTTATTTTTGAAAAGTATGAAATTTATCATTATTCACTTTTATTAGGTTTTAAAATTTGATGTTAGTATTGCTATTGCATGTATTATTTATACCTGTCTGCGCGGCTGGGTTATGAGACCCAACACCACAAATACATGTATTTAAATCGATATTATGTATTCTTAAAGCCGCATTGGTTAAGGAAAAAATTAAAGAGAAATTGCCGGTCACTTATAGTATTAAACATGTCATTAGGTAGCAAATAATGTATAATAGACACATTTATGAAAGTTATTAATTTATTCCAATATCTTGACACAATGAAATGTGTGTGTTAATGTTATAGTTAGTTATATCTGAAAACAAAATGGGCGGAAGGAGTTTATGGCTTAGAATGTGTCGTGGTTAGGTTAGAGTTAATAGTACTACTAACGCAATCATTTACAACAAAGAAAGTAAAATATATATTGACAAAATGCATGCTTCAAAAAACTGGGTTTTAAACATTTTGTCATATCCACGTAATTAGTGCTCTACACAATGATACTTAGTTCTAAAAATTTTTTCTTTTTTTAAAACTTTTTTCTGAAAATAGTTTTGGCAAATCAAATGATTAAATAGTCTCATGATATGCAACAAGACACGAATAAAAATTTTTAAAGGAAAAAATATATACTAACTTTTG
This sequence comes from Isotoma anglicana, assembly GCA_034694685.1. Classification (NCBI taxonomy): domain Eukaryota; kingdom Metazoa; phylum Arthropoda; class Collembola; order Entomobryomorpha; family Isotomidae; genus Isotoma; species Isotoma anglicana. The sequence goes on along the minus strand of JAQFYJ010000601.1, from coordinate 1,234 downwards.
CTTTTTTACACTGTTAAAATTTGAAATGTCTACCGAATGTTATAATACATAATAATAATATGGCTACAATAATAATAACTCTTGATTGGCATTTCTATTTCCGGATAACTCAATCTAAAGTGGTGAACAAGTAATCTCGAACCAATGAGTCTGCAATGAAAATTATAGCTTGTGGCTTGTGTCAAATGTTCCATGTTTCCAAAAAATATTTCACTTGTCAATCGAATTATTATAGTGTTTTTTCGATACTTTGCTTCAATGTTGAGATTCTTATATTACTAAAATTCACGTAATATTATGAATAATAAGGATTTTGGTATCTGTCCGCCTGTTAAACCAATAACTTTCGAACAGTTTAAGCTGTGGACTTCAAAATCGGTGGTACGTAGGTTCTGTGGGGCCTTCCGCAAATATGACTAGAAAATGGGGTCGTTCGGACTACCCCCAAGGTAAGTGTCCTTGGGGCACTCTCGCTGAGTTTTTTAAACATAGACTAAAGGGGTATCGTTGGAAAGCGCAGATTTAAGTTAATAAAATAACTATTTGAAATTTTTTTAATGTTTCTAACTGCGCAAAAATTCGATTTAAAAAATAAGCAAAAATGTTTTTAAATGTTAAATTTTAAAAGTTTAAAGTTTTAAAATTTTATAGTTTTAAAAATTTAAACGATTAGTTGTTTTACGATTTGTTGTGTTTAACAAGTTTATCTAACGATACTTCCCAACGGGAAATGAAAGTAATAATAACGTTAAAATGACGCTGGCAATGTTGAAAAACTGTTAGTGTTGACATTTTGTATGGCTTTTAAAAATGCCGTTGTTAGGTTTACGTTAATAACGTTAGAAAACGGTTAGCATTAAAATTCTGTCGGCAAATTACATCTTTGCAACGTTAATTTAACAAAGTTAGGCTGCAGTAAAGAAACAATAGCTAACTACGTTTATCTAACATTGATATAACACAGATTCAAATACAGTAATCTAGCAATGATATTCCAACATAACTGTAACGTTAAATTTCCTTGATTGATCTACATCAATTTATCGTTAGGATGAAATATAGTCAACGTTAGTTCAATGTAATTTCATGTCAAAGAGCAACTTCAGCCATTTTATCATATGGTAGTTCTCGTGGTGGCTCTTGATTTCTTTCAGTGTTGATTTACCTCGTGAGTGTGGTGCACATAATTATATCTTCTCTTCGCATTCAAATATTTTCATTTTTTAAATAATAC
>JAQFYJ010000600.1:0-12337 GCA_034694685.1 Isotoma anglicana | reverse complement strand
TATATAACTACGGATATTTGGTATCAACACCTTGGCGGCATTCCTGAATCAAATACAAAAGCATTTTTACAAAGCTACAAAATTATGTGGAATGCAAGTTGGGGTAGCGAAACAATGGATGAAAAATACGTCAAACTAATTTTATCTCAGGATGTAAAATCACCGATAATTAAAGTAGACTCTTACTGCTCGGTTAAATACTTAGACAAGTTAATGTTGTCAGACAACTTTGCAAAAATGCACAATTACATGAGGAATTTGGAAACCCCTTTCATGTTCAAGCCAACATATCTGACTGTCCTGGTTTACATCTTGTTGGATCGTCTACGAAAGTCTAACCAAACCGAATGTGGTTTCTATCCCACAAACTTTGCGAATTTCGATGTAATACCTGAGCACCGTTATCCGGAGAGCCCTTTGTCGAATACAGTACGGTATTTTATTCTTAAAAACACAAGTTTCACTTTTCTGAGTTGCTCCCCATTTACCTATTCGTTCAACCTTGACCATTTCCACACACCTTATGGACCTTACATCTGGCTCTGTATTCTAATTTCCATATTCCTTTTCATCTGCTGCCTCGCTGTGTCAAACTCTGAGCACCCTTTTTACCTTCAAATTGAGAGAATTATCATATTTTGTGCTGTGCTCACAGAAGTCTCTCAGAGCATCAATGAAAGCAAAAAATGCGGGGAGAATAAATATTTCACATGGTTTTTCTGGCTGTGGGTTGGAATCGGCATAGTGTTGACCACCTGTTACAAAGGGATCGTGACGACAGGGATCATCTTTCCTCTGGTAGACGAGTATCCGCAGACATTTAAACAGCTTAAGGAACATGGATTTACCCTAATTTCTACCTACACGTATTCCAAATTAAAGTCGGGGGGAATACTTGTAGCGCCTCATAAGTATAAAGAAAAAGAGAATGAATTCACCTCCACCCTATTTGTTGAACTAGATCAACATTATTTACGTATGGATCGGAGAACGCCTTATGCAGATGGAAGAAAACAAATATATTACTACTCCCAATCCAATCCCAATGATCCTGACCCCCCACATTGGAATAATCGTAGCTCACAGTCCTACTTGGAACTAGAGTCAACCATTTTAAAAATACTGGATACTTCTATAAGTCGTTATTTGCTTGCAAACTCGATAGTCGCAAATATTTCAGAGGCAGCCAATATTATTGAGAAATGTGATAAAACTGTTTTCGTAACTGACAACTCGGTTATGGAAACGTTTGAAAGACGTGTTTTCCAAGAGCGGTCGAAGACGAAAAGGTTTAAATATGCACGCGGAAATGAAACCAAATACTGGAGTGTGTATGTCTTCAGTTACAATTTTAATAGCGCCCAAACAATGTACATGACGCTCAAGTTGTTGATGCGCTCCGGGATTGTCTCAAAGTGGGAGTCTTTCTTTGACGAGATGAAAGTGCCCAGATTCTACAAAGGTGAAGAGGAGGACTCAGTTCAAACGCAGACCGTCACAGCAAGTTTTGCCTCTATTTTTGTGATTGGGATGATTGGATTTGCACTAGCTTCAGTAGTTCTATTAGTGGAACTTCGATACACCATTTGGGAATTCCTAAAATGTGTGTATTCATCAGTTCAGGCTGTTGCAAGGGTCTTCATGCGATGGGTGATTCAACTGGTCAACTAATGCGGAAAAACAAAACAGCACACACGAAGGCAAAGTGGTTGTTTTCAAGGGTGCCATTCTCTTCATAGCAATACGATCACGTTATCTATAATTATAATAGCAGTACATACTAATTAGTGTTCATTGTTGGGGTAAATTACGACTTTTTTTGTTTGATTTCTTTCCATTCTCGTGAAATATTATTACTCGACATATTCAGCGGTATCGAGGATAATATATTTTTTTATTAAATTATCAAACTGTCATCAGTATAAGAGGTCAGCCCAGGAAAATCTGCTCCGACAACGACGCAAACTTCAAAGGAGCGGATGCGGAACTTGAAAGAGAAATCCAAGAGTTTAACAGAGAGAAGATAATGTCAGAGTTCGCCTCAAAAGGAATCTCCTGGCACAAGAAGTACCTCCGAGCGTCCCTGAAAGAAACAACACCAAACGACACAGTATTAGAAACACACTTGAGATTGGCGGCAGACATCGTAAATAGCCATCCACTTACCCATGTGTCAGTGGATCCAGATGATCCATGCAGCTTAACTCCTAACAGTTTTCTTCGACCAATGTCAACCGCAATAGTTGGTGCACCCTGCGTCACGAATCCTGATGTGTGTCCTCGCAAGCTGTGGAGATTCACTCAAGTTCTAACCGAACAATTCTAGAAACGATGGGCTAGGGAGTACTTACCCACCTTGACTAGAACAACTAAATGGCACGATCCAGTATAATCAATTAAGGTCGGGGATGTGGTGATCCTAATCGATGATCAATTATCTAGGAACAGCTGGCCTCTCGGAAGAATCGTGGAGGTGGAAGTCTTCCCTGGAAGTGATGGAGGTGTCCGCGTGGTCGAGATCAAGACAGCAAATGGGATCTATCGAAGGCCCTTGGCGAAGGTGTGTGTCCTTGATGTCCATCGAGATCCCAACCCAGATTCAGCAACTGATGATTTATAAGAAGACCCGGAAGTCTCTTATGGGGGGTGGTATGTTGTTGAAATATAAAAGTCAAAGGTCATCATCATTAAATTTAAAAAGTGAAAGTTAAAAAATATTACCATGTCAACCAATTACGTTGTATTATTGAAAAGAGTAGAGAGACGAGAGAGTAAAAAGAAAAGAGAAAGATCAGAAGTAGAGTTTTTGAATTTGATTAGATAATGTCACTTTTCTCTCTTTTCTCACGAACCCTGAAAATTGTTAGTTGTCTTAGCTATTCGAAATAAATCCGAAGTTTTATTATTCGTCTTGACTTACCTGATATCGTGTCCCTTAATTCCGTAGGTAAATTACTATAATTAAGGTAACCTTAGATAGCTATAGTATTAGTTTAAGTTTCAAGAGAAATAAACAATCTTGTGGTGTTAGCAAGACGCTTCAAGGTATGAATTCTGTTAACAAGTAGCTGTAAAAAGAAAGACTCTGATTTCTAAAAAAATTAAAACTTGGCTTGTCGTTAATCTGATTTATGTTGAGATGCATCTGTGTGTGCAACGAACAGCTTTCCAACCCACAGACACGCGGATTTACGTTGAACTTAAAACACCCCAGTTCCGCCCAGTCACACACTCAAAAGGCTTTAAAAATCCGTCCACAAATGTTGGCCCTGTAAACATAGCATTTGTATTTCTACAAGGAAAAAAAACTCATGCCAGTATTTGTGAACGGATGGAAATAAAAAAGCGTGAAAGATGTAAAAAGAAAAGTAGTGAAATAGAAGAAGGTTTGAGTCGTTTTTAAGACTGGCGTGTGTGCACATCCAAGATTAATGTTTTGGTTTTTAAAGGGTTGACTGAGCCCTTATTTTTCCCTTTGGAATTTAAGAGTTTCTCTATCATGTGCATCCATCCGTCAAGTCTGCCCTTACTTTGCCTCTCTAAAATGTGTTTTTATTTTATATGCATATCCATCATTCCAAAAAGAAAAAAATGCACTCTACTCATCGTTCGAATAGAACATTCAAAATTAAAAGAAAAATTGTCTGAATTGTTTTCCTAATGAGAAAAGCGTTAGAATCAGCCCCAAGCACCAAGGCAACAATTAAATTTGCTATTACTTTTTTTAAATCTTAGGAGAGCACTCAACACATTTTCATTCCATTTCTAGTTTTTAACAAGTTAATTAAAATGGTTGTTGTTTTTTAATTTTGAAGGCTGGAAGTGAAATTAGTTTAAAAAAAAGAAATATCCATCATTCATTTGTGTTTTTAAAGAAACTTTATGTTAAGTATAAAAATTGACTGTAAGGTAATTTCATGCACGTTTTCAGCTTTACATATTAAATAAAACTTTGTAACCTGACGTTAAAAAAGAAATCAAGTATATAGCTGAAACCGTTAGGGCTGTAGGTCGTTTCAGAAATGTCAGATCCCGACTAAATCCATACCTAGTTTTGCATTTTCCTTGGCTACCTACGTTAACTACCTTCCCCTCAGGGCAATGCACAAAATGCAAGAAATGCAAGAAATTAGAATCAATTAATAACTAATTCTAGAGGCTAATTAGGCTAAAACTAACACTGCAGTGTTGTTAGGCTTTATTTTAGCTTCACAATGAGCATATATGATATTGTAACAACTAATGGACAGGGGTGTTATGAGATGTAGGTCTTAAATAAGATGTAATTATGGCTTGTGGGTTTGAGTACCGATAAGACTTTATTTATTCAGATTGTTACAAAAGTAGATGTTACTGACGACAAGCAAGGAAGATAGTTAATAGAAGACTGATCTACAAAGTAAGAATAACATGGGGTTTTTATACTAGAAGTGGAAGGGCGAGACAAGGAAGTAAAGAGAAGGGAGAGTTAGGAGAGAGTGAGAGTTGGGAGGTGAGGTGGAGGTCATATAGAGGTTAGTTGTTGTACAAGGTGGTTAACTTACTTAATTAACTAACCTATTAACCTAAACTGGTTTATAATAAAATTAAGTGTATTTGATTACAATATGAAGTAAATTTCAAAAATTTGTTAAATCGGACCACTCTAGTGTGTAGTTGGCATAGGAAACCCGCTTCTTTATCTACATCAATGACAAATGTGATATTTTTGAAAAATGTGTGGTAGAAGCCCATAAAAAGGTTTGTTCTTTTAGGCCGTTTATTCCATTCAATTCAACTTAAAATTTCAAAAAGGACTTCATTGTAAAATTTAAAAAAATAAATATACAAAAAATGTTTGATTTTAAAATTCACAAACAAATCATTTTAAAAATTTACTAACAAATTTTTTCAAAATTTACAAAATTTTTATTGCAAACTTAACAAAAGGGTTGTAAAAACGTGAAAATGTTTGAAATATCAAAGGTCTCTCGGTGTTAAAATAATCAAGCAATAAAGCAATAAAATGTTATAATATCAAGTTTTTAAGTTTTAAAATTTCAAAAGCTTTAAAATTGAAGCTGGCAGCAGTATAAATTTTAAAATAACAACTGATTTAAAGGGTTTATTTGACAGGAATACTTTGTTAAATGCCTAAGTTGTGAAGTATATTTCACCCAAGTAAAGGTTGGAATATCTAAGGCTGAGTTGGCTTGTCCCCGTGTATTATTTCCCAAAAACTACGTGCTTTCCCCGTTCAGCCTTTTTTCTGTCCAAGAGTTTCATGGCGGAGCTTCTCTTCTCTAGCCAAATATATTTTTTTCCCTGTGAGAAAGTGGATCTTCTCTTTCTCCATGTCAGACATTTTCTCCCTAATGAATCTACGCAGGGTGGGCAATCACAAGACTTCAACAAATAGAAAAGGGCAAATATTCCAACTGACCCGTATTTTTAAAATATTTAATTTTTTTTACCCAACACCCCTAATATTTTTCGGATTAGTTCATGCTAGATTTTTCTCACATGGGCCACCCTGTCCCTTAAACTAATCTATCTTGTCCAAATCTCGAATTTTTTAGAATCCTCAATTTTTTTAGAATCCCTAATGTTTTCTTATAATGGGAGCCGGTTTTTTTCATGGACAGTCAAAATACGGACAAAAAAATTATGGACAGTAAATATATGGACAGAATTTTTATATGGACAACCAAAATATTTATGTGTCCATATTTTAGTTGTCCATATAATAAATGTGTCCATTTATTTTTTTGTCCATATAATTTTTGTCCATATTTTGACTGTCCATATTTTGGTTGTCCATGAGAAGCCTCTTAAAATCCCTAATCAGTTATTTTATTTGATTAGGCTAGATTAAGTTTTTACATGGATGTCCCTATCCCTTATCCTAACCTTTCCTGTCAAAATCCCTATTTTTCATGAAAAAAAGAACTCAAAATGTTTTTCGAAATGATTTTTGTAGTATGCTGACATAAATGTAAATGGGATGAAAAAATTCAGCTATTGCACACCCTGCAGAATAAGTATGAGTTACTAGACTCCCCAGGGTTTCCTTGTCGGATTATTGAAGACGTGGGTGCACCAAGGTGTGTTTTATACTTAAAGACTCTACCTAACCCCATGCATAGTTTAATCCCAACTCCACTTTGCAAAATAATGAAAAATGTTCACAGTGTAAATTTGCACTAGTTATACAAGACTGTTTTACATTAGTCGGAGAATAAAAGTTAAAATCGGGGTATTTAATCCACCTTCTGAAACTTTGGCTACTAATTGCCCTTCCACTTTTATACACCGTACAATTAATCCCGATTACATTAACCTTTCTGTGCAAATTTGAAATAGTTGCGAATAAAAGCCCGTTTAATAAATAAAAGCTCATTAATTTCTCATTAAATACAAAAAAACCTTGATTCATTTTGAAGAAAGATACAATTAGACAGATAGTAGTTAAAAGGGATTATATTAGTGTTAGCCAGATAAAAAAAAGGCGGAAAGGGCGGACCACTTCCCTTTCCATCTTTATTTACCCAAAAACCGCATTCAGATCCCCGCATAAACCACGTACAATTTTTGTAGGGTTGTGCCAATGTCATGTCACGGATTTATGTAGCAGACATGTCGTATATGTCATTTTATTTGTCATTTTTGACAAATATGACAAGAATTATAAATGTCCGGCATTTCTGACATTTACGACGGACAAATTGAAAAATGTCCGGCATTTCTGACATTTACGACGGACAAATTAAAAAAATGTCTAATATGTCTTGACAATTTAATTTAATTTTGTCCTATACATAATTAAAAAGACAATATTTTCATTACTCCATAGGAAAATGTAAAAATTGATCCGGTCAAATCAAATAATTTGTATATTTGTCAAATTTGTCAAATGTTTTTCTGTCAGACATATTGGAAAAATTGGACATGTCACATTTTGCCGAATGTGTCAATTTGACATATTTGTCGCCTGTTTTATGTGTCAGACATGTCCGACAAATATGACATGTCGAATGTGTCAATTTGCCATGACATTGACATTTGGCACAACCCTACTCAGTAGGCAAATTGATGTCTACCAGTTTCCATAAAATAACTAATTTCCAAATTTAGATGGAAATTGTTAATGGCCCTTTTTATGGTTTGATATGAGAGCTTGAGTTTGGCAGTGGCTTTTCGGGCTTTGCATCCTTTTTTAATTACTTTGTAAAAGTGATACTTTTTTTGGACAAAAAACAGTCGACCGGGTAAAATATCCCTCGAACATTTCTGAAATTATTTTATATATTTCAAATGCATCTATTTCAATACTTTTTATTAAAATAAACTAACCTGACTTAATGAAATATATTAACCCTTGAACTATCGCTAAAGATATATATAAAGGGTCAATATTTATTTTCGCTCAAACACGGTGGAATATTTGCAGAGCATAAACAAATTGAAGCACTTTTTTCTTATGAGTGGGTCAAAGATTCTCTTTTATCTTGTCATTGTGCTGTGACGTTCAAGGTCACAAAATGAGGTTAAATTTCAATTTTTATATATTTGGATAGGTTTTGACGAGTAGGTCGAAATGAGTTGTGACAAAAATTCGAAATACCGTTTCAAAATGCTATGTTGTTTAAAAACATTCAAATCAAATACAATAGAAGCGTGCTGCTTTCGCTACGTGGTTACAGCCGTACTTGATATGGTTAATTCTTAGTTTGTACATTCTCCCTACTCCCTACATCTTCTCAATTCACTGGGGAATCATTTTAAAGCAAGAGTGAAAAGAGAACCTTGGGAAATCCAAAATATTATATCCTTGGTTAATAAACCCTACAGACAGACAGGGCATTAAATTAGCCTAAAAGGTAATTTCACTCTTTTCCTCCACAGCCCTATAATTTCATCTCTAAAAAACTAAACGCGCATCATAAAAAAGAGTTGATAATTCAGCAAGGGAAAAGTGAGCTATAAAATGTTTGATAGGAATTGTGCAGTTGGTGCGTGGGGCAGTTTGGACACTCCTTGGCCAAGCCAAACCACTTCGATATTCTCTATAAAAAATGAAGATTAATGAACTGTTTGCTGGAGAAGACAAGTGGAAGGTGAATCATTTGATGGATTTGAAAGCAGCTCATTTCTCATCTTCCCACTTACGATTAGAGAAATAAAAACCATTAATATTCGCCAAAATAGCGAAAATCATTTTCTGCCGTCTGCTACATTTGCTTTCATTGCTAACTTATTTTACTTAATTGGTTTTTGCATTACAATCAATGCAATAACTGCTATTTAATATAAACAATAAAAGCGTTTACGGGGATGTAAAATTGTTAGCGGAATTGCAAATCAGCTCAAAAAGAAAACAAAGCTATAAAGTAAAAATTTCAGATAAGCAATTAAAGCTAATTAAGCAAGCAAGCCAATACTATAAAGAAATAGTCAGGGTTTAAAGTTTGACCACTTTGGTCATCATTTGACCGGTCAAATGGCAAAATGGCATAGTGGCAAAATGGCAAAAGGACAGTAAAAGGTGGCAAAATGGTCAATTGACCGATTTTGCCACGGCAAAATGCCACTGGCAATTTGCCGCTTTAAACCCTGGAAATAGTGGCTGAATAAATTGTTGAAAAATTGTGGAGTAGGCAATATGTTAAGTATATATGTGCTTATCTGGACTGACTGAGTGTACTTATCATTTAGACATAAATGATGATGAAGCAAGGGTTGAGTTATTCTCTCTCTTATCTCAACACCTACTTTGCCTGATTGGTCAATTTATTTGGGTGAGTGACCCTCACTAGCCATTTCTCACATAAATCAACTGGACGTTTGCTCATTGTATTTCTTTGAGGATTTACATACGACCATTTTGACTTGTCACCAGGGATCAGATAAGAAATAAAAAATGTTCAGGGTGATCATTTCTCAAGTGCTTTTTATCTTACTGAGCGCAATTTTTTCGGTTTAAGTAAATGTCGAAATCACTTCATACTTCTTGCTCATTGCTTTATATCTATATCTTGGTTTCCTTGTTTCCTTTCCTTTAAACCGAATTTATTGATAAGTAGAAATTTTAAAATTTTCCCTTCATTTTGTTTCAGCTTTTTAAAATTCTCCTAATGCTTTTTGAGTTCATGCCTATGCTTTCAATTTTGCCTTTCAAACAAGCCATTGCCATGTAAAAAGGGAATAAAGCAGAGGAAGAAATAGGATAGTAAACATATCCTGAGGAAGAATTAGGACAAGTAAAAATAGGATATATACATGTTAAATAATCACATTGTGATTATTTAACAGTGTACTGTATCTCTTGGAATGTTCCGATCTACACATTTTTCCTTTCACGTAAACTCTATACGCCAAAGGAGTTACAAGTGAATGAACATGAATTATGAATGTCCTCAACCCCAACAGTAAGGAAGTGTCCCAATGGAAAAGTGAAACTTGGATGGTTTTTGTTAGGTAGAGAGTAGCCTTTTCTTTTTCCTTTGAGAGAGAGAGAGAGAGAGAGATGAGTGGGGAAGATGATGGATGAGTTTTTGGAATGGGGCAGCCCCCTTCCTTGTCTCAGATCCTGTGGTCAACCACACCTCTCCTTTTCCTTATTAACCACCGAGTTAGAATACCACAATATATTTCCTTGTACACGAGTCACCTTATAACATCGGAATTCAAAACAAGTTTCGCTACTCGCCCTTTACAGAATGTGCAAAATTTACTTAATCAAAGGACCCAAGGTAAATCACGTGACGTATTAGCTTAAAATGAGGCTAGTCCAATGTAGATAATAATTGAGACCATGGTTTACTTACATCATATTACGTACTAATGAAAATTCAAACCAAGTTTAAAATTTCGCGGGTTTCCCGTCGCATTTCTGGGCTGTTTCAACCATTTGCAGAAAACTTTTGCCCATTGTTTTGTAAATATCCAGTTGCCGGTTTTTTTTAGTTTCCTGTTTTCGCTTGATTTGATTTTGCATCTGATTTGAATTCCCGCCAATGTTTGTTTGTTGTCTTGCAAAAGCTAAATTGACTAATTCGCAAAACAAGCTTTGAATAAGCAACTCAGTTGGACTTAGTTTGTGAACGATCCTCAAGAGTAAATTGGATCTGTCTGCCTCCAAGGTAAGTTTGTGTATTCGAATGAAAACAAAGAGTAAATACTAATCTAAAGTTTTGGTAGTTGAGAACCCTCACGGCTCTTTCTCGGCTAAGCAAAGTAGAAAAAGTTCACATCCAAAACTCCATCCTTTGTAAATGCATTTACGCATTAGATAAGAAATTAGGAGGGAGAAACACTCTAATGTTTATTTCAAACGCCTTTCTAATTTCAAATTAACATTAAACTAAGTGGTATGGGGAAATATAAAATATTTAACGTTATTCGTAAAAGGGGAAAGTGTGCTTAGGGAAAGTTTCTTTCGATCTGAAATGGGAAAGTAACCTTGTTTTCCCTGGTTGTTTCGTATCCCAATTCTCAAGAGAGTAAAAAGTTGGTCAATGTATCAAGCAAGGCAGTGTGGGTTTCCTTCCATGCTCAATCCGTCTGCTTATATGCCAGGCCACACTGTTGAGTTGAGATGGCACGGACAAACTGGATAAATCATTCAACAATGCTAATACACTGTAATGCTTTGCTACCTTTTCCTTGGAGATAGTCAAGATACCTGGAACTAATTTCGTAACTGATGAACCATTTTGGGGTGAGGTTAAAATAAACTACCCTTCTGGATGCTCTGGACTTTAGCCATGTGAAATAAGAAGATTTGTTTTTAAACAATAAAAAAGTTGATATTTATTTAATTATTAATAAAGAGGTAACTTGAGACATTAAGAATTATTACACACGAAATAGCTCAACTGTGGAGAACAGAGAAATTGATCTACACAGATCGAGAACATTAGACTGAATGAATGCTTGCACTCTGAGTGAGGCAGCAGGAAAAGTTTATCTTCCGTGTCAAAGCATAGCTTAGACCTGGCAAGAGGATTTATTAATTTATAACCAAGGAATGTCTACTGATAACGAGTGGCTAGACATGCTCATTGTTGCAACACCCAAACAACTCAGAAACCTGTTTCCCTTTTTCAACTAATAACAAAAAGATCTATTCGTAAATCTATCTTATATCGTCGTAAACATAAGTTTTCAGACAGAGACAAAATTTCAGTTTTGTACCTAATTTAATATCCGAATCGGATCAAAAACATGGTTAAAAGCAGTGTTTGCGAAAACACCAGAAATAAGAAATTTTTTGCTGTTTGTTTTTGGCCTTATAATTGCCCACTTGATTTATTTGATTTTTAAAAATGCCCGCCAATGTTTTTTTTACACTTCCGCCAATGCTTTATTTTATACTTCAGCAAAACAAAAACATTCGCGGGAAATTTTAAATATCTAAAACAGCCATTTAAGCCTAAAAACAATAAAAAATTCAAATTAGCCCTTTAAAGATAATTTAGCAAGGAACTAAAAATAAATCAATTTGCAAACATTGGCAAGAATGTAAAACAGTTTAAAAATCAAAGCAACCGAACTAATAGAATTTCAGATGAGCCATGTAAATTTTTAAAGCAAATTAAACAATCAAACCAGTTACAGAACACAAAGCAATTGGTGAACACTACGTCAATTTAAATAGCTACTGGGTAATTTTTGAAGAAGTCTTCAGGCTTTTTGTGGCTATTTGGTTGAATTGTTGTATTTCATTAGAACTCAGAATAAGGCCATTTTTTATTTATTTGCTTTTTATAAGAAGAATGAGAAATTGAAACTTGGAAACAAATGGACATGTATGTCCACTCTGATTAATAATTTATTTCTCGTATTTACACTGGAGAAGCACAACAGTTTCATCGTGTAACAAAGTAACAACGAAAAAAATTACTCACTTCTGTTGCTCTACAGCCAAACATTTGTCATCAAAACTTAATTCATTTCTATGTAACATCTGATTGTATTTAGGTACAACAAAGCCTAAGCATTGAGCATCTACACTTGTATTGTACACATATGTCGCCATTAGGGTTGTGCCAATGTCATGTCACGGGTTTATGTGGCGCACATGTCATATTTGTCATATATCTCATTTATTTGTCAGTTTTGACAAATATGACAAGAATTATAAATGTCCAACATTTCTGACATTTACGACGGACAAATTGAAAATTGTCCGACATTTCTGTCCACATAAATGAGGGACAAATTGAAAAATGTCGAATATGTGTTCACAATTTAATTATATTTAGTCCTATACATACTCCAAATGACAAGATTTTTAGTATTCCGTAGGAAAATTTAAAAATTGATCCGCTCAAGTCAAAGAATTTGTATATTTGTC